>APFE030142166.1:0-10982 GCA_000404065.3 Pinus taeda
TCTCTACACCAAGAGAACTTCTCAGAGCTCACAGATTTTGTCAATGCATCTGCAATATTCTTCAAAGTGTCCACCTTACCAGCAACACCTTTTTGTCTTCTATCATATCCCTCACAAAGTGATACTGAACATCAATGTGCTTTGTCTTTGAATGATAAGCAGGGTCTTTTGCCAAGAAAATTGCACTTTGGCTATCACAGTCTATCCTTATAGCTCCCTGTACTAACCCCATACTTGAACAAGAATCTCTGCCAACCAAAAAGGCTTCCTTGCTTGCATGAAGTGGCTGCCAATGTAATTTTAGCCTCTGTAATTGATAGTGCCACTACAGATTGTTTCTTACTCATCCAACTGTACTACACCTCCAAAATAGTTAACACATACCCACTTGTAGATCTTCTCTGTCCAAGATCTCCAGCCCAGTCTGCATCAGACAAAACCACGAATATCCAACACTCTGTATCCTGGTCTTTCCTTGTACACAAACCATAATCACTAGTGCCACGCAAATACCTGAAAACCCGCTTCACTGCTGTCCAGTGCTCCTTCCCTGGTTTTGACGTAAACCTACTCAATACTCCCACTGCATGTGCAATGTCTGGTCTAGTACAGACCATGGCATACATCAAGCTACCGACTGCACTTGCATATGGAACACGGACATGTCCTCTTCCTCTTCTTGTGTCTTGGGACACTGTTCAGCAGATAACCTCACACCTACAGGAATAGGAACCTTCACCGGTTTACTATCCTGCATATTAAACCTCTGCAATAATGTCTCGACATACTTCCTCTGGTTTAACCAGAGCTTCCTCTTTGCCCGATCTCTTTTAATTTCCATGCCCAAAATATAGTTTGCAGCACCGAGATCTTTCATGTCGAATTTGGAGACAATTGGGTCTTCAAATCCTGGATAATTTCTTTGTCATTTCCAACCAACAACATATCATCAACATACAAGACCAGATAATAACACGGTCACCAATTAATTTAAAATACACACAATGATCTGCTTTGCTTCTGGTGAAGCCAAGTCCCCGTATAAATGTATCACATTTATGATACCACATCCTTGGTGACTGTTTTAACCCATACAGAGACTTCTTTAACTTGCATACTAGTTCTTTCGTACCCTTCACCGCAAAGCCTTCAGGTTGCTTCATGTATATTTCCTCTTCCAAATCCCCGTGAAGAAATGTTGTCTTCACATCCATCTGTTCTACCTCAAAATAAAGAGCAGCAACAACAGATAAAAGTAATCTAATAGAAGTTACCTTGGCAACAGGAGAAAAAATATCACCAAAATCAATTCCCGGCACCTGGGACTAACCTTTTTCTACCAACCGAGCTTTGTATTTCTCCACCTTCCCTTCTGAATTTGTCTTCTTCTTGAACACCCATTTGCTGCCAATGGGTTTCCTTCCAGCTGGCAACTCCACCAGATCCCAAGCCACATTTTTGTGCAAAGATGCCATTTCATCAACCATGGCCTCTTTCCAGAGTTTGCCATCCTCTGAATCCACTGCTTCCTTCACAGTTCTGGGATCATCAAGTAACAGACAAAGCAAAGTTTGAACAGAAAGCAGATGGACTATACCTTTCTGGCTGCCTTCTTTCTCGAGCTTCTCACAGCCGGAGTTTGTGGCTCTTCATCTTCTGATTCCTCCTCTGCTACAGAGTCTAATCCTTCCTCCTTTAGTTCAAACTCTATCTTCACAGGTTCCTTTGGTTGGACTTCATGTTTAATAACATCTTTCACCTCTCTGAACACCACAACTCGACTGTACACAACCTTCCTTGTTACTGGGTTCCAAAGCTTATAACCCTTTAAACCATCCTTATACCCAATAAAGATGCACTTTTCAGATTTACTATCCAAGTTGGTTCGTTTCTCCTTTGGAACATGTACATATGCATCACATCCAAATACCCTCAGATGTGAAAGAGAGGGTTTCTTACCAGTCCATACTTCTTGTGGAGTCTTATCCTCCAACTTGATGAAGGTGACCTGTTGACCAAGTAACATGCAGTATCCACCGCCTCTGCCCAGAATTCCTGTCCTAACCCGGCACCACTGAGCATGCTTCTTGCACTTTCCATCAATGTTTTGTTCATTCTTTTTGTGACTCCATTTTGCTGAGGTGTATATGGAGTAGTCTTCTGCCGTGCTATACCACACTTCTTACAGAATTCTTCAATTTCCTTGCTGCAGAATTCTCCACCATTATCTGTCCTCAGCACCTTTATCTTCTTCTCTGTTTGATTTTCCACTAGAGCCTTAAATTCTTTAAAACTATCAAAGACTTCAGATTTCTTCTTAAGGAAATATATCCATGTATTCCTTGAGAAGTCATCTATAAATGATACATAGTACACAGACTTAACCAGTGATGGAACCTTCACAGGTCCAAACACATCACTATGCACAAGCTCTAATATATGTTTCGTCCTCTTACCACCAGAGGGGAAACTCACCCGATTCTGCTTCCCATATACACAATTTTCATAGAATCAAAATCCAGAGAGCTATTACTCATACCTTCTACCATACCTTTACCATGAAGTATTCGAAGGCCCTTCTCTCCAATATGTCCAAGCCTTTGATGCCACAAAATGGTCTTCTCTCCAAAGACCACTAGATTTTCTTCTCCACTTTCAGGAACCACAAAATTGTTGCACCCATCAACCACCGTGCTACCTTGCAGCTTGTACAGAGTTCCAATCCAACTCCCCGCATCAATACCAATGCTCCCCGAACCATCTTGTAGGTATCCTTCTCGAACACTATTTTTACACCTGCATCATCCAACTTGCTTATAGAAATCAAATTTCTGGCCAATGCTGGAATATGCAGAACACCCAGAAGTGTTCTAGCCCTTCCACCTTGCAAATTCAACTTTACTTTTATCATGCGACCATGACCATATGACCTAGACCCAAGGGTCCTTTGTCGCTTGCCTAGTGACATCATCATGATGTCATCGAACCATGTGGAACATCTTGAGTGGGCCACGTGTCATCCAAATTTGTGCCTATTGGAGAACTAAAAATGCCATTTCTACTTGCCACGTGGTTGGTGGCTCCATGTCAGCTGGTGACGTGTCCCATTTGTTGTGTCATACCCAGTAACCTTTCGCCACGTGTTGAAGTTGCTTTGTCATTACTAAATGGGCAAAGGGTTGCATGTCATCCACATCATCCAATTAAATTGTGCCAAGTGTCGACAATTGTTTGGACTAGTTGTCCTCCAATGCATGCTAGCCATGGGTCTTATTTCCATTAGCTCTTCTGTGTAAGTTCACTGTCTTGCAACTTTCAATCCATACACCATTGACTTGATTGGAGGCTGATCTTCCTGAAACTTGTGCACCTTTTAACAATGTTAAATAATGCACATCTTTGTGTAGTCATGATCATTGATTTGATCTATCGATGATGGATTTCACTGGAACTTGCTCACTATTTAGCCCTTTAATAATTTGGGTTTGGGCCTATTGCAAATTAACCCAATCTAATGTTGATCTTCAACTGGCCATAACTTCTTATCTGAAATGAGATTTTTTGAGAAAAATATACCATTGGAAATGTATCGATGAGCTCTACGCACCAATGCTATTTGTAGGATCTGTTGATCATCATAACTTCATCAAAAACTTGAATAACTTCAAGCACCCATATCTTTATGTAATGAGACCTTGCAAAAGATCAAGTTGTCATACTGCTTCAGGAAGAGTCTTGTTGCTTCTTTGATCATCAAGGATGGTTCTGTTGTTGCTGTTCCATACATCCCTTTGACATTAATGCCATCTTATTGCCATCCATGACAACATTATGTGCAACAGTAGGAAGCTTTGATGAAGTTATATCAGAGTGATAATGCCAATAGGAAGATGATGCTGAGAGTAAAGCAAGATGACCAAATTTGATAGTGACTATTTATCTCACTAAGATCACAGAAGTTTGTGATGAGTTGGCCACATTTGGGGAGAAAGTGCCAAATGGAGAGATGGTATGGATGGCCCTTGTTGTCACACAAATTGTTTGGGTAGCACAATAATGCTTAGACCGAGGGTTGTCACCATGATCCGCGATCTCTTCGTTTAAGCCGTCTCTCGAGGCTAAAGGGGGTAGACCCTATGGGATAAAGAAAGACCAATTGTGGACCAGTTGGGTTGGGAGACACAATAAGGCAACCTAGAATTTGATTGATTTTAGAATTTAACATACCAGTGCCTTATGGAGTTAATGATTGAATGATTATTTATTAAATGTTGCAGAAATATAAACCATGTAAAACAATCATTTATCATCAAATGTGACTTTTACCAAATGCGAGATAATCAATAAATGTGTGATGCCTTAACAATGCTCTAGCAGTTAAACTTCAAGAAAAATCAAATGCTTTAAATGATCATAAAATTTAAATTCTGACCAGTTACCAGTGACCACTTTCACATAGCTAACTTCAAATAAACATTTAGGTGTATTTAACTATAGAAAAGTGGAACATAGATACCACAAAAGACACCAAAAAATGAATTTTCAATTTTTAGTTAAGCTTTTCAAAATTTTTTAATTTTTATGTATTTTTTTATTTTTAAATGAAACAAAATTAAACTAAGCAAAGAATAAAGTAAATGAAACCTAAAATTATTAACACTAAACTAAACTAAATGAAAAGAAAATAAACTAAAACTAGAAACTAACTTTTAAAAAAAATCAAATATTAAACTAATCTAAATCTAAAATTTAATTCTAAAACTAAATAAAGGAAAACTAAAGAAAAAAAAAATTCTTTATGCCTTTTTTCTTTTAATTTTAATTTTTATGATTTTTTGATATTATTTTAAAATCAAACTTTAAAAACTAAATCTAAATTTAAAGAAATCTAAAACTAAAATGCTAAGCTAAAAAGAACTAACACCTAATGGCATCGAATATACACACAAATCGAATTTCTTTTTATTATTTTTATTTTTTATGTTTATTTATAGATTTAAATCTAAATTAAACAAAATATTTAATCTAGCCTAAAACTAAAATGACATATGCATATATCATAACCCAAAATACCTACGCTAAACCTATGGAATGCTAATACACTATCCTCCAATGATACGACTTACCAAAAGATCAAATTTTTTCTTTTGTTTTTGTTGTTTGTGTTTCAACGTGTGCAGGCCTGGTGAGTTCGACGACAAAAGGGATAGCAGCACGCAGGGTTTTAACGCTGGAATGACAGAAACACAGGAGTAGCGGGTTTTATGCTTTTGTTTGCATATGCGAGGAATTGTGGACAGCGTGTGAGGGTTTGGGAGAAGGGAACGCAGGTAGTTGAGGGACATGAGAGGAAAATTCGATGGCGGAGAGGAACATTCGATTGGCAATGGAAAATGAGTTCGATGGCAGGTTTGTTGCAGGGCTTTGGCATGGAATGGAAGGAAGACGTGAAGATGCAGTTGAAAGTGGCAGCGTGGAGAAGGACACAGTGTTGGGAAAGGAATATTTCAGGTGGTGGTAGCAGCGAAATGGGGAAGGGATCGAGCAGATTTGGGCAGCGAACGGGAGCTGCATGATGGGTACGCTAGGGTAGAGAGGAGAAATGTTGGGAAAAGTTTGCGTGGAGGGATAAAGGGACTGCGTGTGGAGGAGAGTTTGAAGAGCGTTGTGAAAAAATGGAGCCAGTTTTGGAGCGGTATGCGAATTTGGCTTTGGACAACAAATGCATGGATGAGAGCAGGATGACGAGTAAAGGGTACAATGGGGAATACACAAATGTGCAAGTATGGCCGCGTTTGGACAAAAAACGCTGCGCAGAGAGGAGAAGTAGTGAGGAAGTGGACGCAGATTTTGAATTGTGGATTTTTTGCAGGTAAGGGATTAGAGCTGTGGTGGAGAAAAGAAATGCATGGAGGAAAAGGAAATGCATGAGGCAGTTTGGTGCAAAGGGAACACAGAGAAAAGGCAGTGACGGTGGAGATGCTGCGGATTTAATGCAAGGATAGGGGAATGACTGCGCAAGATAGGCGTGGGGAAGAGCTAGGGCAACACGCAGTTGGTTATGGGAGAAAAATGCCTAAGCGATGGCTGTTGGAAGAGCTGCGTAAGGAAGACTGATTTTGGTAGCGTAGATTTGAAGGGATCTGCAGGTAGAAACTAGTCAGATCTTCGAGGGAGCAGAAAAGCGGGGGGCGTAATGGAAAAGCGTAGTGAAAATAAGCTGCGTTTTGACGGAGCAGGCTAAAAAAAATTCGATCTTGGGCAACAAAGAAACTTAAACAGAGGTAACAGACCCGTAATCCAGAAACTTAATCAAAATTTTAAATCCTTCCTACTCCAGATTGCCTAATGGAACCCTGAATAATTTTCAAAATCTGTACCTGCAACCTGCAATGGCAAAAATAGAAAACCTAGAAGTAAAAGGTGCAAGAAACAAAACTAAAAACCCTAAAACCAGCTAAATAATTACAGTAATTACAGCTCAAAGACTCTAAATAGCGAGATTTGTCAATATGCCACAGGAATATTTTCAAAATTTAAATTTAATGTGAGATGCTTCAGAAAACCCTTCATGCATTCATAAAAAAAAATTAAATGATAAGCCCGGGATTAAAACTGGCTGGGTTCTTTCAGAAAACGCAATCTGGGAGTTGGCTGGTTTAGTCGAGAACTTCCCCAAACTCCTGGCAATCTAAAAAAAGATTTCCTGCACAGCTTAAAATCAACTGTTAACATAGAGGGAGAAAACAACAGTGAAACTCAGATAAAATGGAGGTACCTGCAATTATATTTCATAAATTAAACTATCATTCAAACCCCAGAGATTAGACAAGATACCTATGCCTAAATCAATCTTCATCAAGCTATTATCAATGGCTAAAAATAAAATTATGCAGAAAAATAAAACATCTTATAGCGTTTCCAGAAGAGTAACACCAGCAAGATTTCAACCCCAATGTCTTTCTTTATTGCACAAAAGATGACTACAAGAGAACTTTCTTTAGCACAAGTCTCTAAGATCAAATGATCTCAAATGACCCCTGATACCCTATTTAAAAGAAAATTTCCCAACGGCTAATTTGAGTGATCCATGTCAAACTAATCTCCATTGTTGATGAGGATCAAAATACCTTTCAATCTCATCCGTCGAAATTTCAAATGCATTTTAATATATTAAAAAAATAAAATCTTGCATTTATTTCCTCAAAATTTTGACTTATTATTATTTTATTATTTTATTTATTTTCATTACTTTTATTTTATTTTATTTTTTATTTTATATTTATTTTTTTTTTTTTTTTTTTTTTTTTTTTTTTTTTTTTATCTTTGAATTGCCTTTGGAAAAATACCTAAGGACTAGGACTTAGCGGGAGGGAGGGGGATTAACGTTTTCTAACCCTCAAGACACTTTACATATGACTTTTACAATTTTACATCTCAAGGGGGAAACCATTTGCATGGATCTCATGGACCACCCGTCTGCGACACAAAAATATCAGCAGTAAAGCAACGATAGTAATAACCTAACCAAAATAGTTAGAATTAATTCCAAATTACTTTTACATAGAACCGAAGCCACACTAGGATTCCCCTAAGATTCTTAATGACAAAATTCATTCCGGCTTTGGGGTTAGGCTGAAGGAAAACTCTGCCGATCATGGATCGGTGAGACAAAAAAACCTTCCAGAACGTAGATTATCACTAGAAAATTAGGTTTGCCTAGGCAATTTACATACATGACTCAGATCTACTAAGATTATTTACAATTTACATATGCAGACTGGATTTACAACATAACATGATCGGGCTGATGATGATAGTCGAATGGCACGGACACGTTGATCAAGTGCTATCCCTTTTGCGAAAAAGGGGGTATCCTGCTATGGGTAGTTGACACGTAGTGGTCAACATCTGGCTCTACTTGGGGACACGTTGCTCCATTGTAGGAATGTGAGAATCCAGAATCTACATCCATGTAACACACAATAAAACATAAGTATCGTCCATCCAAAAATCATCATATAACATTGAGCACAGGAAATATATAAGCTCTTCATTTATTAACTATCTAGTAACATGAAAAGTAAATCTAATCCTAAAATAGAAATGAAAACGCTGAAAAAACAAAGGGTAGGGTTAGAAATACAGAGGATGGCCCATGGTCTAAAATGTGTTCAATATAGTGTATACTGAGCATTTGCCTGCTTTCAGGCAAATCTGTCGGCTGCTTGTCAGATGTGCCATGTCCAATTCTACATACAGTATGGCTTTTTCCTATCCGAAAATCAAGTTGCTCGTGGTCGTCTGATGCATAAAATATTTTTCACATTTTCTTTTTCTTGCGATTTTTCTTCGTGGCAGGTTGTATGACTAATGACGTGGAACATTTTGCTTCAAAACTCTTAGATGAAGTATGTAAGATATGTGTGACATGTCTTTCTTCATTTTGCATCTGCCCTGTCAAGAATGATGGATCAGTCTCACAGGTGTCATGAGTTATAACTTGATCTTCTATGGCTGGTGGATTAACCGTGTGATCATCAACCTGATTATTAATTTCCTTTTATCCAGGTCACTTTCAATTATCCACTTTTCAATGGAACAAAGAACCTCATAATAAGATGGAGCTTGTTGCAACAGATAAAGAGGCTCTTAATCTATTGACGTTCCCTGGTTTCTTTCATCCTCTGACCATTGTTGAAATTTCTGACCCTGTATTTTAATGGCATCTATTTGACTAGAGTGTTCAACCTTCATAGCAGTGATTTCCCTGGCATGGTCTTCTTCCATGGTCAATAACTTATTCTGAAGACATATTTGATTAGCTTCCATATCTTTTATTACTTTATCGTCCTTTTCCTTTATGGTCATCAAGCAATGTTGCATAGAGTTTATCTCTTTCTTATGATTTTCTTGCATGGTCTTCATATTTTCCTCTAAGCCTGATAACTTGCTTTGCATAAAACTAATTTCTGCGTCATGATTAGTTTTCATGGCTTCTATTTCCTTAACATGTTGATTTTGCATGTCGGTTATGTAATCAGAGTGTTTAATTTTCATGATCTCCATTTCCATATTATGTTTTTCCAGGTGGGTGCATAAATTTCTCACATCATTGGCGTAATTAGTTTGATTGATCTCCATATTTTTTACCAGCCACATTAGTTCTTGTATAATTTTCTTCTGATCTTCCTTTTCATTGTCAACACTGTTTTTACAATTTGTCCCTACTTTTCCACTATCATGGATTTGATCTGCAATGGTACAGGTGGATGGCACATTCTGATATGAAGAATTGTCTTGAAATCTTTCATCGATAGCTGGACCTTTTATAAGATTACTTTCATTCTGTTGCACAATTTTAGGGGCACAAAGCGAGCTATTTGGATCACCATATCTATCTTTAAAAGCATTGAAAATGTCTTGTAAAGAAGTGAAAGAGTCTTCAAGACAATTATTAAACCAATTCAAAGCATCACCCTCTAAAGAAAGGACAAATAGACGCATTTTGACATCTTCATGATCATATTGAGGAAGTCTACAATACATGAACGTTATACGATAAAAACTCCATAAATGCCTTCTAACAGCGACTGATCCACCACCTGAGAACAAAGGTAATTTAGAAATCAGTAAAATGACATGGTTTAAATGAATAATCCATGATGAATAACGAGGGACCAAATGGATGATAGAAAGAGATCTCTGCTCAAGAAAATCAAGAGATGAAAGAAGTGAAGTCACCACTTGAACAATGAATCTAATTCTAGGATCCAAAAAGCAACCAACAAGCAGATATGAGGGAGGCTTCTTGTCTGGGAAAAATAAAAGAAATGGAGTCGTCACCCAAACAAGAAATGAACCAAAGAGTAGTTGTTGATATAATGAAAAATAAGGCAATGAAAAGATCCAAAAGATGCTAAAAAAATGTTAACTCTGCCAGCTCAAATGAGAGATGAGAAAGATGAAAGAAGGATGAGAAATGAGAAAATGAATGTTGTTGAAATGCCAGGGATAGAAAAACTCTATCCCCGGCAACGGCGCCAAAAAAATGTTGCCGTTGCCGGTTCAAATGAAAAGATGATAAATGAGAAAAAAGATGAGAAAATGTCGTTGAAACGCCGAGAATAAAATGTCCCCAGCAACGTCGCCAAAAAATGTTGTCACACAGATTGTCTGGGCAGCACAACTACGCTCAGATCGGGGGTTGTCACCTTGATCCCCGATGTCTCCATTTAAGTTGTCTCTCGAGGCTAAGGGGGGTAGAATCTATGGGATAAAGGAAGACCAACTGTGGACTAGTTGGGTTGGGAGACACAACAAGGCAACTTAGCATCTGATTGATTTTAGAAGTTAATGTACCAGTGCCTTATGGAGTTAATGATTAAATGATTATTTATTAAATGTTGCAGAAATATAAACCATGTAAAACAATCATTTATCATCAAATAACCCAAGCAAAGATGAATTTTACCAAATGTGAGATAATCAATAGATGCGCAATGTCTTAACAATGTTTCAGCAATTAAACTTCAAGAAAAATCAAATGCTTTAAATGATCATAAAATTTAAATGCTGACGAGTTACCACTTTCACATAGCTAACTTCAAATAAACATTTAGGTGCATTTAAATATAGAAAAGTGGAACATAGATACCACAAAAGACACCAAAAAATGAATTTTCAATTTTTAGTTAAGCTTTTCAATTTTTTTTTTTAAATTTTTGTATTTTTAAATAAAACAAAACTAAACTAAGCAAAGATTAAAGTAAATGAAACCTAAATTTATTAACACTAAACTAAACTAAATGAAAAAGAAAATAAACTAAAACTAGAAACTAACTTTAAAAAAAAATCAAATATTAAACTAATCTAAATCTAAAATTTAATTCTAAAACTAAATAAAGAAAACTATTTTTTTTTATGCCTTTTTTAATTTTTATGATTTTTTGATATTATTTTATTTTCAAACTTTAAAAATT
>APFE030142169.1:5244-40137 GCA_000404065.3 Pinus taeda
AAATGAGAAAAATTTCATTATTTCTTCTTAACTCTTATTAAAGATAAATTAACCCAATTTTAATACTAAACAATTATATTGAGGAAAACGTAAACATTTAATCTTTTTATATATTAATAAAAAGAGGGAGAGAATGGCTATTTGTTATTAGTTTGTGCAAAATCAATAAAATCCTTTAATTTACCAATGATATCATTGAAAATCTTGAAATGATAGAAATTGATCTTTTCGGTAATATTTTCCTCCTACCTTTGAATTTTCTTAGTGGTAACCTTTATATTTTATTTCTAAATAGGCCGCCTCTAATCATATGACTCTTTTTTAAGAGTACTTTGTAATGTAAAAGACCAACATAAAGATAATATTATGTACTTATCGAATATAATGGTTTAGGGTCTTTTTCATATCACAAGTTTCCTCATGGTACAATCACATCTATTATATGTCTATAGGTGTATATTAAAACATCTACTATAGTTCGGTAAGCGTGTGTATTAATTACATTAATAAATGTAAATATGGTTGAAATACGTTAGTATAAATTTAATATAAATATTAAAATTTATAATAATATAAAATATTATTATTATTATTATATTTTAATTTTTAATAAATATAAAATAATCCATATAAAAAATAAATAATATTTTAATTAATAATAATTAATTAATATAAAAATTATAAATAGTTGATGATAATGATTAACGTTTATTAAGATCAATGTGGTTTTTATTGGAACTACTAAAAAAAAATAGTCCTAATTGTAATTTTTTTCAAATCTTGGTTGTGATCGAAGAAGCCTTGGGATGATGGTTATATTTATAATATTAATTATAATTAAGTTAACTTTTAAACAATTTAATTTAATTAATAATAATAATAAATTTATATTGATAAACAATAACAAAAATAACTATTACATAAAATATTATTATTATTATTATTATGCCTTGAGAGGTTCGTTAGCTCAATATGATAGAGATGTTGTAATGTAACGTTTAACATTTTGGGTTAGTGAAATTATTATTATTATTATTATTATTATGAGAGGTTCGTTAGCCCAATATGATAGAGATGTTGTAATGTAATGTTTAACATTACATAAGAATAAAAATAAAATAAAAATTTAAAAACAAAATTAAATAAACTGATTAGTGTAATGTAATGGAAACATTTTCATTTGGTCAAAAAAAATAACAAAATAAAAATAACTCTAATAAATAAAAATAAAAATGGTCCATGGTATTGGCCAATAATATTGAGAACCCATGATATTCATGTGGATTGTAGCCTATTTAAAGAGGGAAATTAAACCACCTAGATGCATCTTAACTCCATATCTATCAAGCCCCAAGGGGGACCAAATAATCAGGCAAAAGGGATCAAATCTTCTCAGAACTTAATATGGGTACAAAAGCCTCAGTTACACAAAGGGATCAAATCTCTTGATACTAAGACCTCTTTTACAGTGAAAAGATATATGATCCCTCTCAGCTTGGTAGATCCGAAGTTAAGATGGATCTAGGCTGGTACTTATAATAATTAAGTTTAGTATGATAATTATAATAATTATATGAATGTAAATCCTATTTCTTTTTATGGATGTGAGATTTAGTGATACAATGTCTCCACAGAGTCATGGATAACCTATAACCTCAAAATTAAAGGAAATACACCCTATCATATCATCTTTATGGAAGCAAGGCTTTTCCCACTGAAAGAAGCATTATGATCATAGTTCTAATGTATAAGAAGAGGTTAAACAAATTGGAGACTGCTAATGGAATTGGAGGTGGTTGTCATACCGAAAGTTTCAACAACATCAACACAATTAGCTAGTGAGCGGTCATCATCAACAAATTCACCAGTGGGTGGTCAACATCAAAGTAGCCAGTGGGCAATTTTGACATCATCAAATTCACTAGTGGGCGTTATCAATATTTTGTCAACATTTTGTCAGTGGACAAGTAATTGGGATGTTGATTGAAAGCAAAGGACAAAGGTCTCCTTTTGCAACTTGGCACCTGATGTAGTTGTTAAGCAATTTTTAAAGATGTATCAAACTTGCAGTTGATTCATGTTATCTTTAGATTAGAGTTTTTTCGGCATCCATCTTTGGTGGTTTTTCGAGTAATTTTTCATTGAGGATCAACAGTTTCAACATAAGAACTTGGAGATGGTTCTTGGTTCTTATTTCAGACTTATGATTGAGGGGGCAAATGTTAGCCTCACTCTCATGTGGAAAAAACAATTCTAAGTCCAAAATAATTTAATTAATTAAACTCATGAAAGTTGGATTGAATGTTGCTTTTCTAGATTGGGTTTGTTCCACATATATAGGAGTTAGTTTATGTTGAGAGATTCTCTCCAACTAGTTAGACTCTTAGATTAGTGTGTGGCTGAGATATTTGCTCAACCAAAGTGTCAAAGATAGATGCACTATCTTGACACAATTTCCTCATGTATTTATATTTGTATCATAAACATTATTTGAATGAATGAGAGAGGAATACAAAGAGGCTCTCAAGCATTCCATTATGGAGTGGCTTCTTACAATACTCAACTCGACTGCTTCTTATACACATGACTTTGCGGTAGCCTGTATTGATACACACAACTGCATTCTGCCCTCAATACCTCACAAATCACAGGCCCTCCCTTAAGGGAGTTAACCCAAAGCAACTTGCTCTAATACCACAATGAAGAAAATTAAAATAAATATAAATGAAATATAGATACAAGAAACATGGCAAAAGAGGTCGTAGAGCCTCTCTGCATTCCTCTCTCATTCATCCAAATAATGTTTATGATACAAATATAAATACATGAGGAAATTGTCTCAAGATAGTGTGTCTATCTTGGACACTTTGGTTGAGCAAATATCTCAACCACACACTAATCTAGGAGCCTAACTAGTTGGAGAGAATCTCTCAATCAACTAGACCTAAACGCTAAACTGACTTCTCTTTATGAGGAACATACCCAATCTAGAAAAGTCGGATTCAATCGAACTTCCATGATTTTAATTAATTTAATTATTTTGGACTTAGAGTTGTTTTTTTCACATGAGAGTGAGGCTAACAAAGACAACCTATAACCTCAAAATTAAAGGAAATACACCCTACCCCATCATCTTTATGGAATCACTACTTTTCCCACTGAAAAAATCATATGACCATAGATCTGATGTATAAGAAGGGGTTAAACAAATTGGAGACAAGAGGCCTTCTATAATTGCTTTAAATTCTAGCCAAACCCACCTTCAACTTAAGTGAGGATAGCATAAGGATGTCCAATCTTGGGCATACCATTAGGGATAAAGGAAGATATCCTTTATTAAAGATATTAAAAATATTATTACCACAAAGCTTAACAAGAAATTTTCATGTGATAAGAAGATAGAGGGAAGATGGAAATTAAGATATTATGACAAAGGGAACAACCCAAATCTAAAAAATCAAAAGTATCTCTTTGTCTTAACTAGTATAAAAAAGAAAATAAAGACAACTAAAATAAAAATAAATTCTCATATACTTCATAGTGAAAATAAGTGTTGGTCAATTCCCAACGCCTTAACATGAAAAAACACTAATATAAAAAAGAAAATAAAGACAACTAAAATAAAAATAAATTCTCATATACTTCATAGTGAAAATAAGTGTTGGTAAATTCCCAACACCTTAACCTGAAAAAACTCTATTCAGTGAAGATGAAAAAAACTTAATGTTCAATTAAATATAATTAAAAAATTTCATTGTCGTAAAATGGTTAGATGCTCTCTTGTACGGCTTCTCTTTTCCGTGGATTCCGCATTTTTTACGTACCAAATTGTCTGCGGAGAAAACACTTCGCCCAGTCATCGTCCATTAATGGGTTAAGGTAAGAGAGAAAGCTTACTTTCTTTTTGTGGTCATTTTAGTGGTATCATTATTTTTTGAATAACAGTTTTGATCACTTAATTATAAGAGATTTTATCATTATTAAAAATATAAATAAATTGAATAATATATAATATTATTATATATATTTTATTACATTTTAAATTTACAAAAATACTTATAAAAAAAGTTCTTTTTAGAGTATGGTGATTTTCACCCATAAATGTTTCATTCTATTTTAAAAGAAATTTATTTTATTTTAAAAAAGAAATTATATATAAAAATACGAAAAGTGCACATTTTTCCTTCTGAATTAATTATTATTATTTAATTTATAGTGTTTTTTTTATTCTTATTTTCGTAAGTAATAATGGCATTTTAATTGTTTATTTAAATCTGGTGATGATTAGTTTATATATATAGTCAACATAATTTCAGTAAAAATTAAATCTAACTAAAAGAGAATTCTATTTTTTTCTTCCAATTCCCAGAAATAATCTCACTTAACCTTTAAACTATAACAGTTATTATTTTAAATTGATAAATTAAAAATCTTAAATAATTTTACATAGAGTATTTACAAATATTAAAATTTTATTTTATTAAAGTATAATTAATGTTAGTAATAAACCAAATTTTAGTAATAAACTAGTATAAGGAGGAAAACATAAACATTAATCTATTTTTATGTTAAAAAAAGGGAGAGAATGACTATTTATTTGTACAAGACTCTATTCATTGTTCTTCCATTAATTTAATGATATCATTGAAAATCTTGAAATGGTCTAAATTTATCTTTTCAATAATATTTTATTCTCATTTTTTTATTTGTGTAGAGTTAACTTTTGATTTCAAAATCAACCAACTCTAATCATATGACTTTTTAAGCAATGGATTTTATTAGCCTTAAAAAAGATAGTATTATCTATAATATATGATATTTGAAGTTTCATATAAAAACAATAAAAAATAGTGTAATTAAAAAAAAAATTATTATATCAAAATTATTATTGATTAATTTTGAAGTTTTATTATAAGTCATTATTATTTCAAAAATATTATTGAATAATTTTCAAGTTTTATGGTTGGTTATACTTTTTTTTTTAGACATCTTTTACATTAAAAATCTTTAGTTAACTTAAATTTTCTATCATACATCATTTTTAATATTTGTTTTAGTAATAAGTGGTGTAAGTTTTACGTAATATCCTTATCTTTTATTTTCTACTTACAACCATCATCGCATCTACTCACACATTATATTTTCCCATTGAGCACCCCATTCCTTTCCTTCATTCAAGAGAAGATCACACAACCAAATACCATCTATTCTAATTTGAACCTATCCCCTTCATCCATTCAAAAGAAAATCTCACAACAAACTTTATCAAATTTTTCGAAAAAATATTTGATTCATGATGTTTCCCTTCCTTTTAGTCTTCCTACTTACAAAATATATCCATTAAAGTGACAACTATACCAACTCCCATAGATACAAAACCTAACATCCATATAACTCCATAGCTACAAAAATTATGTCAAATCTATTTTTTACAATGACATACCAATTACATGCCCACCAAAATCAACCATCAAAAAGTTCATTGCTTTTAAAAAAAACCTACATCATTTTTTACTTCTTCTCTTTATTGTGTCATAATTCACACTATTTTATTTTCACAATATTTCTCCATTTCTATAGTGATGGATATATGAGGAATCCCTTTCCTAATTTAATTATGTTTCTTTAAAATATGAGTAAAGTCCATACCTAACAAATTTTCTAGTTCGTCATCATTTTTACGCAATTCATGCATTGTATCTGTCCCTCTATTTTGACAGTTTTACCTCTCTGAAATGAGGCTTGGGACTTCTTCCCTCTATTCTTCTTTGATTCTTCTCCTTCTGGACATCTTGAGGATGTATGTCCAGTTTTGCCACACAACCAACAAGTGATTTTGTTCCACTTTTCTTGCTTTGATGTGTGTAAATGAATGTGAGAGGGTTTATAATAGTGTGTCCTTGGGACATACCTATAGTATCCTTTCTTGGCTTTAGAGAAGCGGCCTTCGTATTGTTGAGAAGGCTTTCTTCTTTCTTTGCAAACTTTAGTAGTCTGCTTATACTCCTTTTTAGCCCTTTTCTTTGCTTTCCTTCTCTTGACCAGAGGGTCATCAACTGTGAGTCCATATTTATTGCAGATGGACTTTCTGTCTTACTAATGTTTTTGTAATGTGAGAATAAATCTCACCCCAAGTATATGATTCAAATGGCAACTGGAAAACTTCTTGCAGCCTGATATAATCAACAAATCTGGATGGAAGAGTAGCAAGATATACCTATTTCCATAACAGATTTTTTGAATCTTTCACTTCATAGATGCTTTGCATCCAATCTCGGCGAAAGTCTTCATATTGTGACATCTTGTGGCACTTGAGATTCATGAGGATAACTTCATGCTTATCTGCAATCTCTATTTCACTGCCACACCAGTGTTCTAAGATCATGGAGGTTAAAGCTCCAATCATGTTGCTTGTAGTTGAGCCATTTGAATTTTGAATCACATCTCCTGCTTCCGCTTTAAGCACTCCAGCTTCCATTTTTATCAGTAACGTTGGAGATGATTTAGTGTCCCACCACCTGAGTAGTGTTCCTAACTGAATAATAGTCTTGCATGCTTCAATTTCAGTCTTGCCTTCGAGACACATGAGTTCATATTCTGTAAACATCATGTCTATTAATTTTTTAATCTGACCAAAACTTAGATTATCAATATTCCATTCTCTGTGTGATTTAGGGAAGAAAGTATGAGCTTCAAGAAGCTTGCCTTTTCCTTCAATATTAGGTGCAGGATATTTATTGAACCTACTTTCTAGATGTTCATATATGGGAAGAATCTGAGAATCAAATTCTTTTCTCTCTTCTTCTTCTTCTTTGAATAAAGAGGCAATGGTAATTTTTTTTGTGGCTTTTGTTTTTTCTGCAAAATATGGGGCTACCTCTTTAGGAAATAATGCCGGGAACCTGTTGATTAGTTTAACAGGATCTTGAATCTTGATATTTCTTTTATAGAGAAAAGAAGTGGGAACTGTTTTATCAGTTTTGGACAGGCTCATCTTTTCAACCTTTTCAGTTAAACCAGTGATTAAGCTTTTAGTAGTACCCATGTGGTCTACTATCTTTTCCTCTACTTCTTCTATTTTATTTAAAGATTCCTTGGCATAATATCTAACAACAGATTAAGTATATTGTACATCATTGAGGTTTCTGTTAACCTCATTCAGAGAGACTTGAACAGTGTTAAACTATTCCTTTATTTCCACAGTCTTTGCTGAATTTATTTCTAAGCCTTTTATTGTTGTATTGGTCCAATTGATTTGTTCACTGGTCTTTTGAATTCTTCCATCTATTCCCAGAGCATTATCATCTTTTTGAACCAAAGGGATGGCCTTTGCTGCATTCTGATTCTCTCCTATGATAATTCCTCGGTAAGGGGGAAAAGTAGATGGAGTCTCTACTCTACTGTCGTCTAAAGCAGTCCAAGCATGTTTGGTGGATGATGAAGAAGATGATCCAGTTAACACAACTTTCAGGGGAAACATTCCTTTTGCATTCGTAAAAGGAAATCCAAGAATTTGTGACTTCCATGTAATGTTTCCAATCCTGGGATAATTTAATCTTCTCCTCAATGGTATGATTAAGACCAAAATGCTCTACTTCTGGATGGGTGTATAAGTCCCAATTCAACATGGCTTTCATCCATTTGGAACTTATTTCTGATTTCAAGCAGCCATTCATCAGAGTAAAGAACTTGTGCATCTCCATGATTGCAGGCTTTTTACAGTCATCAGGAATAGGGCCAAATTTGCATGAAAGGATTAGACCCTTTGCTTGCTCTAAATAGCCTAATCCATATATAGGCTTAGTTGGTCTCATTGTACTAAACATTTCTGTCAATGTGGGATCTTCTCCTTCTAGAGTAATAATCTCATGCATCATCAAGACATGGTTAAACTTTGGCTCATGAGGAAGAGGGATGTTTGAACATTTTGGATTTGGGCATGGATTCACTAATGTGGAAGGAGGGGCTTCTTCGGTTCTCGGATGATGATTCTCATGGATGATAGATTCAGTAAGAGTACATAAACTTATAGTTGATTGGCACTCTGGACATTTGACTTCTAAAGAATTAAAATTGCCAAGCTGGGAAAACTCAAATAAAGAAATGTGTTTACAAGAAACTGAACTTGAACTAGCGGTATCAACAATGGATGGATCATGATAAAAATGGGAACTTTTGCAGGCTTTTTCAATTCCTTTGTAATCAATTGTGGAACTTCTAGGGAAAGATAATATGGCAGAGGATTGGTTCTCTTGGATATGTACTGAGGTTATTCTTTTAAAAGTTGGAGGCTTGGATTAGAAACTATCCAGTGTTCCGGGAATGTGAGATCCTCCCAACGAATGGTTTGATGTTCTATTTTCTGATTTTTAGAATATGTTAGAACAACAATGCTTGCTTTTGAGTCTCAGCTGGGGGTATGGCGTACAACTAGATAACAGGTATTTGTGTGCCTGAAACATCCTCTGGTTTGTATGGCTATATTATGTCTTTTTTGGTGCATATCAAACCCTATGGTCTAGATCTGCAACTGCATGATAAACTAAAAAATTAGGATAACAGTCGAAATATACTGGACCATGTGACAGAGGGGCAAATATACCACCTATTAAGGAATTGGTATACTTGTTATGAGTAAGATCTCTGACTGTGGCTAGTACGAAGGTGTTTAGCTCTTGATGAGTCAAGGGATTGATCCTGATTCTTATGCATCCCAAGTGTAAATACTTTATATTTAACCTTTTAGCTTCGGCCCATAAAGTTTTTGGATCCAGAAGAGGGATAGACTGGATATTGTCAAAATTCTCTTGAATCTGACTAATAGACTCTTTTATACTAATTCTAGTGGTGGATTTCAAATGAAAAATAGACAAATCATCATAAATTTTTGATGCAGAGATACTAGGTAGTTGCCATCGGGCAGACAGTTGTGGCTCTTCATATTATAGTTCAGATTGGTTTAGAACACGACTAGAACTAGTGGCAAACATATCTTTGAGTGGATTTTCTGTGGCAAAAGATTCTCTTTCTTCTAATTCACGGAAGGATACAGACTTCCTAAATGGATCCATTTCTATTATGAGTGATGATTTAGAATACCAACCTCTTGTGTTAACAAGACCCTAATATGAATATGAAAAGAGGATTTTTGATCACTGATGGCAGCATGCAAATAATGAATCTAACATAAGTGACTCGTGTTATGGCACATGTTGCTGAGAAAACAGGGTGTGGTGCAGTCATATGGAGGCTAGAGACAATCATCACTTTTCCAGACAACTCTACATCCTCCTACAATTTTGTTGCTAATCATAAGGGGTGTGATAATACCAAAATCCAAGTTGACATCAAGCCAATAAACTATCTATAATGCCAAAATCTTCCCCTTTGGCATTGATGTCAACCTCCTGGAAAACACCAAGTCATCAATTCCTTCTCTCCCCCTTTGAAATCATTGGGAAAAGGAAATTAATAGCAATGCCAACACATAATACATAGCATTGACATGGTACAATTCCAACATTAACATAGCCCCCCTAAAATGCTCAAGAAAATGAAATCTCTCATGTTGGCCATGCTCCCCCTAAGCATATAATGGAGTTGCAATCATATTCTCTTTGTTGTTGTACCAACACTTATGCTTCTCTACAACAAGCCTCCTTGCCAAGTGTAAGAGTCTAACCAACTTTTGATCAATGCTACACAATGATGTGAAATACAAATATGAATCTCTTGATATATGACTATTTTATAAGCATGCCTATCACCAACTAATGACACATGCCTACATCGGCCCAAGTTACATCATTCCGACAAGTGACCCAATAAAAAAATGAGACAAGGGTTATGTCAACGGTATAAAAGACAAGACTTTGACATCTAATAGCCTAGACATAATCGAATTAGACACATCTCTATCGAAGATGGCAACAATATGCACTCTATGCAACAGTAGTGAAAGTACAATACCATAGCACATGCTAAAACATGGATACTTTCAACACCTTAGTTGAAATATTAGTAGCAACATAAAGGTGTTGTCAATTAAGGCTCTCTACAACATCTAAAGTCCTCACAAGCCATTATATATAGCAGCAAATAAAATTGATTAGCAACATATCAAGTACATTGTTCCTAATTACTTGACCTTGCTCATTTGGTTCCAATGATGTTTTTCTCTTTAGGTCTTGGAACAAGATCCCAAGTGTTATTATTTTCAATTTGGTCAAGTTCCTCATTCGTAGATCTCACCCAAAACTTTTCCTTACTTGCTTAACTTATATTTTTAGGAGCAAAGAGAGTAAGATTTGTACAAATTGAACTGTCAACAAGTTTCCTCCTGGTCTGAACATTATGTCTTTGATCTCCAAGAATCTGAGTCTCAGGATGTTCCTTCTATACATACTTGGAAGGTGTTTTGGGCCTCAAAGTCGTGCTCATTTCCTCACCTTCATTATTTGAATTTGTTTCTTCTTTATCTAAGGGCTCAATATCTGAATTTTCTTCCCCACCTAAGTTCAAAATTCCCTAGGAGGACCCAATTTGTGAAGAAATTTTAGTTATTACTACATCAATACAATATCCAACCCTCTTTGTCCATTTTTTCTAACACTTGTATCCTTTGCTTTGAGAAGAGTACCCATGTAATATGCCTTCATCAGCACGTGAATCAAATTTTCCTATATTTTTATCATTCATTTTAATAAAGAATTTTCTCCCTAAAGTGTTTCATTGATGCAGGTCTTCCCTTCCACAACTCATAGGGGGTTTTATCACTGTTATGCCTGATTTGAGTTCTATTTTATAGGTACATTTTTGCTTGAGCCGCTTCTCCCGAGAAGAGGTGGGATACATATACGTCATCCAACATAGCTTTAACCATTTCTTGGATTGTTTTTCTCTTTCTATCCACTACTCCATTTCATTATGGAGTTCTAGCCACTAAATATTACCTCCTAATTCCATGATTTTCACAGAATTATTAAAACTCTCTTGATGTGTATTCTCCCACTTTGTCTTATCTTAACATTTTCTCTTTAAGTCTTTCTCATTTTCTACTTGAGCTTTAAAATTTTTTAAATGCTTAAATTCTTTGGACTTTTGTTTTAAGAGCACGATCCAAGTGGCCCTGGTAAAATCATCAATGAGAAGCATGAAATACCTTTCTCCTTTTGGGGTTTTTTTCTCTTGTTGGGCCACAAATATATGTGTGAATTAGCTCCAGTGGTCTAGATGAGGATAAATCTTTTGACTTGAAATATTCTTGCCAAATTGACATGACTTGTAGATTGAGTTATTAGGCCTTGACAGTCTTGGTAACCCTCTCACAGCTCCAAGCTTGCTGAATTTTATTAAACTATCAAAATTCATATTCCCAAGCCTCCTATGCCACAACTGTGCTTTATTCTTCTTTCTTAAATAACAATTAACTCTAGAGTCATCAAAAACATAGACATTATTGTGAGTTCTTAGTGCTTTTCCACTATATTTCCATTCTTCATATTGCGGATATCGTAGTCCTTGGATCAAAAGGTCACAACATATCCATTATCATGCACTTGTCTAACATTAAGTAAGTTCGATTTCAGAGATCTGTGGTTTGTGATTAAGTAAGTTGTGTTTGAGACTTTCCACATACAACAAATTTTGTGCTTTTGTCTTGTGATCAAGACTGACTATGCCTTTACCATTGATTATTGTTAGAGAATTGTTACGGAATGTGACATTGTTCCCTCTATCCTTTTCTTTAGCGGCATAAACTAACTCTTATCACCAGTCATATGCTTGGAGCATCCACTATCCACATGCCATATGTTTTCTTACTTTTGTGCTAATAGAGTGAGTCCACATTCCATGTTCTTTCCAAATTTTCCTTTCTAATTCTTCTTATCCTTTCGAACAACTAACTGCCAAGTGTTCTAAGCCTTGGATGGATACTCTATCATTTCGATTTTTGAGTGTAGAGTTTTGAGGTCTAAAATTTTGATACTTATTGTATTTGAAATTTTCATCTCTTTCAACTTTGATCCATTTACAATCAACATCCTTATGCCCCAAGAATAAATCAGAGTACCTGAAGTTGGACAGTCCATGCATTTATGCATGAAGGTGCCTCTGTTGTCTGGTTCATTGATTCATTCTCCATTGGTGTGGTTCCTTGGGGTATATGAAGTTATTATTCTAGTGAAGGGCTCCTCTCTATTTTGCTCCCTTTTTGTCTTCATTGATTCTTTCTCGATGCATCTTCGCATTGCTATGAGGTTCCTCAAATCATTTGGACCTGAAGTTCATCTTTCCATAGAATATTCTTGTGGTCTTAACTAACCCAGACTTGTTTTATTTCCTGAAGATATCTAACTGCTTAGAATATGATCTATATTTATTGTTCCTTCTGTAAATTTCTCATTTATTCTTTTTTCAATCTTTATTTTCTCAAGATCCGTTCTTAGAGAGACAGCCTCTACCTCAAGACTCTGACAATTCTCTTCCCATTCATGGATCAAATCTTAAAGAACCTCTTCCTTTCATTTAGCTTCTTCTAGTTTGAAATTTCAAGGAAAAACTTTCATCTTTGTAAGTTTTTTAGATCGTTTCCTTGTTTACCTTGAACAACTCATTTTTTAGTTGCTTGTTCTCTTCTTCTAGTTTCTCACACATTCCTTGTTTTTCTTATAGTAGAAGAGCTAAACTATCTTTTGTTTTAATGGATTCTTTAAGTTTTTATGTTTGATAAACAAACTCCTAATTGTCAGAATTGTACATACCTTCTTCAGCATGTTGTAGCTCTTCTCTCAATTTCTTATTCTTTTTCCTAGCTTTCTTTAACTCGCAAATATCACTGATGAGTTCCCCTTCAAGGTCCACCACTCCTTCTTCCTCTTGTTCCTCTTCAAAGTCAATAATATTTTGGTTCTTGGATTCTTTTCCAAATCCCATAAGTACATACGTATTTGAATCATCCTCTAAAGAGTTTTCGTTGACTGACTCTAGTGCTAAGCTATCCTTTTTGCAGTAGAGCCCTTTTTCTTATAGAACTTCTTCTCCTGATGTTTCTGAGACTTGTTTCCAAATTTCTAATAATCTTTATTTTCATCCTTTTCTTTGTAAGGACATTTGGATGAAAAATTTCCAATTCTTCCACAGTCAAAACATTTAAAGGGAAACTTCCCTTTATATTTTCCTGAGCCACTCTTTAGTTTCCTAGCTAATTGAGCTAGCTCCTAATCAGATTCATAGTTGGAGCGCTCTAGATGATCTTTGTGCTTCTTGGCCTTCTTGGACACTTTGAACATTGCTTCCTTAGGTTATGAATTTTCTCTTCCTACTCTCATCTCATAAGTTGTGAGAATACCAAGCAACTGATCCATCTCGAGATTCTTTAAATCAACCATCTCTTCAATAGTCGAGATTTTGGCATTAAATATTATGGGCAAAGATCTTAATACTTTTTGAAAAATCATATATTCCTTGACTTCTTCACCAAGTCCCCTAATCATATTGGTTACTTCATCAACTCTGAGGAAGATATCTACTATGCTGCAACTTCACTCATTTTAAAGCTTTCAAGCCTCATTCGGAAGGTTTGAAGTTTGGCCTGCTTGACTTTGTCATCTCCTTCATGACTATGATTGAGATTCACCCACACTTCCTTAGCATACTTACACTGCATAACCTTTACTCATTGTGATTGACTAAGGCCAAAGATCCAAAGTCTTCGGATTCACAGATCCAAAGTCTTTCTTCTTTTCTTTAAATTTTGCTCGATTTTGATACTGTATCGGTATGCCATGCTGAGTGAGGACATGTTCGAGAACTCCATCTCATCCTAGATGTACCTATGTAGGCAGCCATGGTATTTGAGTACCAAATGCAGCTCAGAATCCTTGATACCCAACTGTGTGCGAAGGGTATGAAAATTTTTTGTGAACTCCAACACATCTTGGTCCCTTCCCTGCCGCAATGTGGTCCACTTTATGTATTCATCCTCATAGCTTTTGACAGGGTAGTACTGCTCCTTGATGGCATCCCAGAATGAATTCAAAGTGGGAGCAGCTGAAAACAGTGTGTTCGTACTTTCATCCTTTTGCTTGCAGTAGGTTTCCCACCAGTCCTTGATGTGGGGGGCTGCTTTGCGAAGTGCAAAAGTGATCTCTTGCTGGCTAGAAAAATCATGAGTAGAAAAATACCCTTCTAAGAGATTTAGCCATTTATCTACGGAATATGCGTCTATTTGACCCTCGAATATGGAGGTTTCAAAATTAAGTTGTACCTTAAAGGGTGTGGCATTTCTAGAGTAGTTGTTGGAAGCCGATGCATCGCCCCTGGGTAGCCGCTGAAGGATCTGGGAAAAGTTTCCCATCATCGCATTCCTTTATTGCTTGAGGGATTCTTAGAGAAAGATTTTGATAGGATCTCGTACCCCCTCATCTTTCTTTTCATCCGCCATGGGAGGCCATTGGGATTTGCGAGGTTAGTCCTACAAAGGTTCGACCAGTTCAAGCCCTAACTCCTTGTATCTTGACCTCGTTGGGGACATGCAAAGAAAAACAAAGAAAGAGTAGACCGCTATGATACCATTGATCTGGATTTATACAAGAACACAATAAAGTACAAAAATAACCATAACTATAGAAATGCAGCAGAAATAATACTTCATTTCATTAGTGTAAAATACTGAAATATGCTTACAAACAAAAATGGTAATAAACCAGCTAGGGTGATGGTAGCTTATCTCTAAGAAGAGATGTGGCAGCTACATGCCTATGAACTGTGTTACAATGAGGCTCGAAGGCCTATTTATTGTTCAGAAACAATGGAAAACCATAAACATCCAAAAACATAACCCTAGGAGATGAAACGCCAAACTGTGAGCCTCATCTGGGTAAATTGGTACATCAACTTCCCCAGGTCATAACTTTGGCATACAATCTCCATTTGATGTTCACAATAGCTGGTTAGAAAGATCTATATGGACCCATGTTGCTCCCAATTTTCCTAAAAGACTTCGTTAAGGGACTCAAAACGACTTGGGAAGTTCAGGACCCGAAAAACTGCTAAAATAGTAAACTATGCTACAATTAAGGAAATTGAAAAAATGAAAGAGACAGTTGTCAAGGTCCAAGTGGGATAGGTGGGTGGCTACAAACATCCACCTAGATCAAATAGATACTGCGTTTCATGGCCAAGATTGGTATCTTCAAGGATGCAACGATTGAGGAAGACAAGCACGAGTAGTCTCTACAAGCTAGGGTTGATGACAAGAAAGGCAACCTCATCCCCACGAGTGTGGTATCTTTGGAAAATATCTATGACTTGCAAGACTGATTTCAGGGGCCAAGGAACAACACAACCCACATCTCTACCATCATGAGTGAACTAATTAACTTGGAAACAAAACAAGATTTGAAGTTCATCAATATCAGTATGTGTTGCATGCAGTAGGAGAGGCAAGCCTTTGTCTGCTTGTTCAAACAATATCGGGATGTGTTCGCGTGGACATATGATGATCTAAAAACCTACGACATACAAATAATCAAACATATCATTCTGATCAAAGAAGGGTTAAAGCCATATCAACAGAAGCTGAGGAAAGTACATCCATCACTTGAACCCCTCATATAGAAAGAGCTCACCAAGCTGTTGGATGCATAGATTATTTACAAAGTTCATCATTCCATATGGGTTTCAAATCTTGTTCCTGTACGTAAGAAGTATGGGGAAATCTTCTTGTCTGTTGATTTCTAGAACTTGAACCACTCCTCAGACAAAGACAATTTCCCCATGCCATCTATATAGCACATTTTGTAGACAATATCCAGGGCACAAATACTTTCCTTACTTGATGGGTTTTCAAGATATAATCAGGTCCTGGTAGCGGAACCTGATCATCTCAAAACTACCTTTCATACCAAGTGGGGCAGGTTTGCATACTGATGAATGCCATTTTAGCGCATGAATGAAGCCACAACCTTTCAGCGTGTCGTGGACACCACCTTCCATGGACTCATCAGATAGGGCATAGTAGTGTACATCGATAATGTGACTATGTTTTCAAGAAAACAGGAAGACCACATACGCCATCTAAAGAAATTTTTTGAGAAATGTCAGAAATACGTAATTTCCTTTAATCCAAAAAAGAGCACATTTGCAGTGTCTAAGGGGAACCTCCTTGGGCACATCATTGCCATAAGCCTGATGAAGTTTGATCCGGAAAAGGTCCGGGCTATTACATAGAACCCTCACCCATCCAACCTGTTTCAGGAATATTTAGTGTTCTTGGACAAATGCCTAACCCTCTAGATCTAGTAGCAGGTCTAGAAACAACAGACAAAGTAATCTTAACCTTTTCTATAATCAACAAATAAACAAGAGAGAAGAGAAACCTACTTGTAGTTTTCGCTAGCTCCTTGTCTCCCTTGACTGGTCTTGTTGCTCCTTTCCTTACTTAAACCGCTTGGAAAGTACTTGCACAAACACAGAAACAAAAACCGGTCGACAAATGATTTCTTATGTGATTTTGCCGAAATTATTTTCATAAACAAAAACCCATCAAGGAAAATGATAATGATCTATTGCTTATAAATAACATGGAATCGAGAACATGATATACATATGAAAGCATTAACATATAACACAAGCATAAGAAAAAAGTCTTGAAAACTTTATTAATAAGAGGAAGGATTACAACCCATATGTGCTCGATCTAGTGACACTCTTCCAATTCAATCCCTCTTCACCTCATGACAAGCAAGACACTCCAACACTATTACAATACTTGCACTCAATTCTAATCTCATATCACCAACATCTCCTTACAACTCAATATTTTTCAGCCCCTGATCTCTTAGATGAGTGATATATTTATAGGTGAGTGAAGGAGATTATGCCATCAATGTTGATAATGAATGCCTTCATAAATTTAGAAATCAGTCCAATAGAAGAAGGGATAGTAACGTTTAAGGTACAACCCGTTTCGGGGTTGCGACAATGGAATCCCATCATAGTCCACTAACTTGTAGGCACCTTTCATCAACACACATTTAAAAATATAAGGGCCCATCCATAGTGGTTCAAATTTTCCCGCTCCAAGTTTATCAGAATCCTGATCGTAAAACAAGAGCAGGTAACCTTATGAGAAGACACAAGTCTTAACATTTTTATCATATTGCGCCTTGATGCATTTTTTATGCACCTCATTAGCCACTGCGGCATTACGACAGGTTTCATCCAGATGGATTAACTCCAAGAAACACGCTTCTTCTTCAGAAGTGTCAGGTAGCAGGTCAATCATGAGTTTGAGAGACGAGATTTCACATTAGATTGGTAAGACCGCTTCCAAACCATACACCAACTGAAAAGGTGTAAATCC
The DNA here is from genome assembly GCA_000404065.3 of Pinus taeda. Taxonomy (NCBI): domain Eukaryota; kingdom Viridiplantae; phylum Streptophyta; class Pinopsida; order Pinales; family Pinaceae; genus Pinus; species Pinus taeda. The sequence goes on from APFE030142169.1 coordinate 22,613, forward strand.
AGTCACATTTCTCACCGAGGTTCGATATGCCCACAAAGCCGGGTATAGGATTAAATGCCAATTCCTTTTATGAACTCCAATCATTCTTTGCAACATGCACTTAAGGACTTTGTTGATAGCCTCAACTTGTCCATTAGCTTGCGGGTAGTATGGAGTAGAGCTATCATGTGACAGTCCTAATTTGGTAGTTAATTCGACCATCATGTGATTGTGATAATGCGACCCATGATCTGTAAGTATAGCTTGTGGTACACAAAACCTGGCAACCACATGGTTGAAAAAAAACAGAGCAGCCATTTCGCCACTGTTGTCCAATGTTGGCATTGCCTTGACTCATTTGGTAAAATAGTCAACGATGACTATAATATACCCATGCCCCTCAGCTGAGGTGGGGTTACATGTCATAAAGTCAATGCCCCATTTTGCGAATGGGCCAATAACAATGACTGGATGCAGTGGTGCAGGTGGTAATCTGGTTTTACGGTCAAATATTTGGCAAGCATTGCAACTTTTGACAGCAAGAGTCCAATCTTTTAATATGGTTGGCTAGAAGTGACCAACACGTAAAAATTTCTGTGCAGTTGCATAACCAGATAAATGCCCCCCACAAGCACCTGAATGACACTCATTCAAAGCTTTTTCGACCTCCTCACGAGTAAGGAACCCACGTAAGATCGTATCGACACCACAATGATAAAGTGTATCACCAATGATCAGATAATTTTTGGCTTGGTATCGAGTACGTCGATGTTCAGAGTGAGTGGTATTTGGCCAAAAATCTTGGGCCTAGAGATAGACTAGTATATCTCCATACCATGGATCACTTGATGAGATAAGAAACAGAGAATCATCCAAGATTGATGCTTCTGATGTTAAATCATTGGAGGATGAGGGAAGATTGCAAAGTAACTCAACAAAGACAAGAGATTTCTTTGATTTAGATTTGATGAATTCCAAATCAAACTCCTACAAGATAACTATCTATTTAGAATATTTCCCCCCCAGAAATTGACGTGACAAGATGTATGTCATAGGATTGCAATATGATATAATGGTAGTTTTGTGGAGGAGCATGTAATGACAAAATCTCTACACAACTTGAACTACTGCCAAGGCTAACTTTTTGACATGTGAATACTTACTTTCTGTATCGTTGAGATTACGACTTAGATAGTAAATAGGATGTTTAGTTCCACTTTTTTCTTGAACTAAAACCATAGCAATGGTTGTATCTGCAGTGGCAAGATACAGGTAAATGTCTTTTTAATAGTTTGGGGCATACATTAATGATGCTCTAATAAGGGAATCTTTGAGAGCATCAAAAGAAGCTTGCGCAACTTGGTCCCAATGGAAGGGCACCCCTTTCTTCAATAGATGTGTATAACCTTTAGCTAATATAGCATAGTTTGGAATGAACCTCCTCAGAAAGTTTGCCTTCACTTGAAGTCTATGTATTTGTAACAAGTTTGAAGGTGGAGGCAAGTCAAGGATTGCCTGAACCTTAATGGGATCAAGTCAAATTCCATCTTTTGAAACTATGAATCCAAGCAATCGACCAGAGCCAACGCAAAACACACATTTATGTGGATTGAGTCTTATCTTGTAGTGTTGACATCGTAAGAATATTACTCTCAAATGTTGCAGGTGATCAGTCCATTTTCGTGAATGAGCAGGAAAATCATCAAGATAAGGTTGAAAAATGTGCTTGATGCCATGGAAAGCATAATCTATTGCTTTCTGAAATGTGGCCCCTGCATTCTTCAAACCAAAAGGTAGCTTTCGATAAGCGAATGTGCCCCACGGACATATAAAAGTGGTTTTTGAATTGGTCCTATGGGTGGATATTGATTTGATTGTAGCCAGAAAATCCATCCATGAATGAAAATATTTCACACCCGGCACATTCGTCAATAATCTGGTCGATAAAAGGTGTAGGATAATTTTCCTTTGGACATGCTTGGTTTACATCCCTATAATCGATGCACACTCGAATTGTCCCTTGTTTTTCGTCACTGGAACAATATTAGATACCCAATTAGTAAGAGGTACAGGGAAAATGAAGGTAGCATGCAAAAGTTTTTCAACCTTTGGTTTAATGGCAGTAGCTTTCTTAGGATGAATAGGTCAAAGCCATTGTCGCACTGGTTTGACATCAGGGTACATTTTAATCTTATGTTCAACAATACTTGAGTCAATGCCCAACATCTCCTCATAAGACCATGCAAAGATATCTCGGAATTCGCAAAAAAGAGCACAATAATTATCAAGTTCCAATGGAGAACAAGATTCGCTGACATGAATGTTTTCTACAATGGTAGGTTTGGTCAAAATGTTTATAGAAATCGTTTCTTCTGTGTTGGGAAAATTACGCCCAAAACCTACAGTATTTACATAATTTGACAAAAAATCAACGATCGATAGGTGATTTAGTTCATTTGAATAATCTTCGTTGTCATCTAGAAGGTGGGAACGATGACGATAATCCTCCCACGGTGTCTCTCCTATCATCATTGATTGGATGATTCCTTCATTCGTAGAATGTATACGTGAAAGAGGATCCGAAGAGGTACCATATTCTAATGATCTATCTACCCATACAATTGTTGAGTGTGGATTAGTGTTTTCCGCACAAGCCCGAAAAATTAATTGCTATGATGATTCAATGGGGCTTAGCGGCAATGCCTCACTATGACCATCAGTTTCAAAGTAGTTGGAAATCTTCGTAAAATTAGATGATGTAGAAGAAATCATGTTGCAAGTCTCTACTCTTGCCACTTTCGCCAAACCAGATGGTGGTGGGAGGGTAAAAGTGCCCATCAGGGAAGGATCTATAAGGAGACATACTCCAACACTTTGAAGTGACAGTGGGTTTCCATGTATCAACAGAATGCTTCCCGTAGCCTGTGAACTATTGGAAAAAAAAGGCTAGCTGATCAATGACTATGATTCCACCCTTGAAAGGGAATGCAATTGTATGAAAGTGCGTGGAAACAACAATAGCCATAGCATATACAAGGCCTTTCTAGTAAAATGTTGTAATCAAGGAGTCCATCAACTACCTTGACGTCAATAGTATCTCTCTTGCCCCCTAGTTCAATTTGCAGGTTACTCAAAATCCCATTTGGAGTGTAGTTTCTTCCATCAAATTATTTTAACGTATTTGGTGATCGTGACAAGGGCGCGAACCAAGTGTTTTCCAACAGTTCATGGACATAATGCAAGTAGATGCCCCCTCATCAATAATAGTTTAGTGAACATTTTTATTGAGAGCTTTTACTTGTATTAGGAAAGCTAATTGTGCTGGTAACTATGGTGAATATCGCTCATGGTTGAAAACTAGAAGATTTGAATCCGTCGGATCTATTCCACCTATTGCTGACAATAAAGCTTGTTTTTGGGAGGGACAGTTGTGCAACACCTCAAGTGTCGACATAGTGGAAGCTGATTGAGCCAGGTCTTCCACTATATTATAGTTTTGAGCTTCTTGAGCACAAGGATTGAAAGTTGATTTCTGCACAACTCCCTTTGGTGGATTTATTGTCAATTTAGGTACAATTGGTGGAACAACTTCTGATGAATTCGAGGTTGAAGTACTAGGTTGATCGGTGGCCTGGTTATTCAATGATGACAGATTTCCATAATCTTTGTTCCTTGTTGACACCAAAACATCATTTTGCGGATTTGCGATGGATAACATGGGTACTTGGGATGTGGAAGCATGGTCAGTTGCAACCAAATGTGTCTTCAGGGTTGAAAATGGATCTATCAACATTTCTGACGTGGTTGAAGTCTTTAAAAGTTTAGAGACCTCAGAGTGATGTGGACAATATCTTGTATAATGCTCGTCATTACATATCAGACATGGATAACGAGGTTTCCTAGCTATGGTAGGGGAATCAAATGATTTTTTTGGAGTGGAATTTGCCTATTTCTTTTTGTTATTCATCCCCTTTTCTTACCTCCTGATTGCTTTGGATTTTTGCCTTTGTCAGATGACATGGCATTAATCTCTGAGGCATGAGTGTTTTCTATTGCATTTGCAGCTTAATTGGAAATAGCAAGAGTTTTACCAGATGGTCTTCCCATTGCCTGTGTGCCTAAAGAACCAATCACATCGTCATCGACATGAGAGTCCTTACTCGATTGGGGGGGTGGTGGAACAGTGTAAGATGGTCTAGGTGCATTAGGAATTTTATCATAGAGCGTGCCAGATTGTGTGTAAATCAAATCCAAGTATTGGGCATGAGCAATAACATGCTCTTCTGTGAAAACTCCATATTTTGCCACATCCTTGGTGATTGATGGCAACAAGGACTTTATGAACCACTAAGCTAAAAGCTGATCGGGAACGTATGTCTTAACCATTCAACGACGACACTACCACTCATGAATATGATCTGATATATGGGTAGAGGTAGTCTGTTTAAAGTTGGTCAAGAGTTCCATTCCAGTCTCGTATCTAATAGGTAACTCGAAGTGGGTCAAAAAGGTAGTGGCTAAAGTGTTGAAGTTATCGAAAGAAGCTCTTGGTAATTCAATGTACCATTTAGCAGCTAGACCAGTAAATGTTCTTTGGAAAAGACAGATTCTGATCAAATGATCATTCAAAGTGTTGGATGAACACCATAAATGAAAAGTCATAACATGATTCGATGGGTCTTCTCCAGGATTTTCGTTAATCTTCAGAATATCATATGGTAACTTGTGCAGAATTACCGACCACCAAGGTACATGTGTGATTGGAACATTGGTAAGCTGGTTTAAATCTGGTAATTCTAAAGTTGCTATGAATGGAAACTATCAATTCAAGTTAGATTGAGCATACCCAGGATATGATGGAATTGCCTATGCAATAGGTCTTTGCAGAGCATCATAGGGAATCTGCATTTGGTAACCTTGGTATGGTTGTTGAATAAAACTAGTATAAGGTGGTTGTTGATAACCATATTGAAATTGTGGTTGTCCATAACTTGCAAATTCTTGTTGCCCAGGAACTTGTTAAGCTTGCTATTGACCAAAACCAGGTTGAGCTTGTGAACCAAATCCAAACTGAGGTTGGAACTGTTGGAATTGGGTTGTTGGAATTGTGGTAGCCATGGTTATTGAACCAACTATTGCTGCCTAGCAATGAAAGGTTGACCAAGTTGTGAATCAACTATACTAGTGTAAGCCTGGGTTAATCCAAATAAAGCTATACAAACCTGAGGTTGTTGCTGAGCTCCATAAACAAGTGGTTGTTGTATAACAACTTCGAAAACTTGAACCTCTTGACTTCAAACTTGTGGTTGCAAGGGAGAAGGATCAATTTGAATCGATTGTGATACAAAAGTTTGAGCTTGTGACTGTGGCACAATAGTAACAACAGGTGTAGTAGGAATAGTTGACACAGTTTGCATTGGTTGTGTTGGATACACAAGCCTTGGTTGAATTGGCATTACTGGTTTCCATTGACAAACTCTAATTCTAGTTTGATTTGAATATTGTGGGAAACTACCATGCGGTTGTCCTCTGGAATAAGGAGGATACAATGAATAAGCATATTGCTCTCCATATGGTGGCAATCCAATATTTAATGGATACATAGGTCTTTGCTGACCAGATTTCCTAGCATGATACTGATGTGTAGGATCAAACTGTTGAGTTCCCATTAGAGAAGAACCAGGTAGAATTCTAGTTGAGGACATGGGTGATGACCATGGTGTAGAAGCAACCCTTTTGTGGGTTCTAGACAATGATTGGTAACCAACCGGGACAAATGATTCACCATACAGGTGCGACTCAGGTGTGGTAGAAAACATCAAAGGATTTACAACAAAAGATTCTGTTGCCCCTGAATCAAATGATAGAGTCTTGGATGTTAACAATTGTTTAGCCATAGTTAACTGGCCCAAAATTTGTCCTAAAGATTCGATGGGTACTTTAAAGGAAGCAGGATCAGATGAAGCAAGGTAATAAGGAGTAGTAGGGTAAAGATTAAGCCATGTTCCAATGTGAAACAGGGTTCTAGGTGTGGAATCTTCTACTAATTCCTCCTCTATGGCAATCAAATCTGGTGGAAGAACTTGACCGTCAGGTCCGTAAAAGATTTCTAGTGTTGATGAAAGTGTAGTTTGAACAGTAATTGATGTGTGAGGAGTAGCAACTTCTGAATGTCTAAATTCTAAGTCCAGATGTCCAAGTAAATGAACAATGGTTTCAAAGGGAGGTTCCTTAACAACTTCAGGTTCAGATGTAACTTCTATTGGAACTAGGATAGATTCTGGACCAACTCTTGGTTGAGTTGTTTTAAGCTTAGAAGCACTTTCCCGTTGAACAATTTCAAGTTGAGTATCAACTTGTTGTTGGACAACCTCAGTTACTGTTACACTAGGATCAATGCTAATGTCCTAAGGTAATTGTGAAACTTCTTCTTTAAGAACGGATGTACCTGAAATAGTCGGAGTAAATCGAGTCTCTGTAGCTACTGAAACAAATGTTTCAGTTAACCAAGATGAAGAACTAAGAGTTCTTGATGTACTAGACTCAGTTAAATGAGACCGCTTTGTTTGAATTGGTGTCGCTTCAGGAGGCAAGGGAAGTTGCCTCGTTGTTCTACGCGAACGATGGGGCTTGGGTTGATGTTCCTCCATGATTGTTGATTAATTTTATCTACTTAAAATCAACTAAGGAATGAGGATGTTATTCGTGGCCAATTAATTTTTATGACACTGGAACACAACTTCACTTTTTCATTTTTAAAGAGTCAAGAAAAAGAAAAAGATGAATCTAGTCACCTTTGATGTTTAATGAGCCTGAAAGGACAAGTGCTCAGATGATCATTATACTTTTAAAGAGTCGAAAAGGGATGAAAGTGACTGCTCTAGAGATTCTAGACAAGAGGGTTTACCAGACAAATTGCAAAACTGCAATATACACCTTGGTGATAAATGAAAGAGAAATGAGTAAGGACTTTACGTATGATAGTCAATCTTCCAAAATGTTGTGTTTGGTGTGTTGCAATTGGTAAGGCAGCAGACTCAGCTTCCTAGGGATAAAGGATTTCAACCTGTTGGGGTCTCCCACCATATACTTGACAGTACAGTGAGCACAAGTCCGTACTAGCACTTATCGAATCAGAGAGGAGGAATCACCCAACCTCAGTGAAAACGACAGCCACTAGGTTTAAAGACATTGAAACACGTCTCTAGCCTAGACCTCTAGATGTTTTTTGTTAAGTTCAAATGCATTATTAGATTAATTGATGTAAATTTTAGGTTGATCTTGCTTAAAATTTTCCTTTGAAGGTCACCAAATGATGTGTTCTGAAATTCCTAAGAATGCAACTAGAATGAGAAGCACTCTTTCCATTTAATTTCAGTAATGAAAATCCTAGCTATGAGGGATAGAGCATATAGTATGACTTTTTGAACAAGCAACAAAGAGCACAAACTAATGCAATTCCCTAAACCATTCCTTTTGAACGCACAAACTCAAACTCTAAAATGAAAATTGCATGTATCTCTTTTTAGTTTCTCTTAATGTGAATGATACAATAAGAAAAACTAATGCACAAATGAATCAAAACTCATTTCATAAAAATGACGATTTGTGACAATTTCTTTTAAAAGGGAAAGGATGACTGTACGACACTTTTGATTTTAAAGAAATGAAGATTTTCAACACTTTAAATGAAAATATAAATCAAATGCACAAATAAGTCAATCAATTATTTATGAAGGAAGACTTTACGACACTTCATTTTTCGAAGAAAATGACAATTTTACGATACTTTTCTATCGACAAAACAATCGATCAAAACTATCTTTCGACAGTGGATTGCAAATGATAAAACAAATACATAAAAAAACATACAACGATATAGTCTAAATAGGACCAAATTAAGGAGATGAAAACTATTTTCAGAGACAAAACATCATTGACATTCAACAACTCATTCAAACAAGAGAAAATTGGAAAAAACTTTCAGTTCCTAGATGGAAAACTGACCCTAAAGGGATCAGCGCAGGTAGCAGTTAGAGACAGTGTGATGAATCTTACTGAACCTATGCAGGAAGTGCACTGCAACGCGCTGTGTCCTTCATTAGACTGCGCTGGTGACAGTAAGAAATTCAAAAGGCAATTTTGTCACAGTTTCGACTCAATTCAATGAAAGTACAGTATGTAGAAATGTCTTAAGAGGTTGATAAGCTACTAAGATGGATAAATGATCCCCATTATGGTTGCCAATTTGTTTCGGGAATATTTAGTGTTCTTGGACAAACGCCTAACCCTCTAGATCTAGTAGCAGGTCTAGAAACATCATACAAAGTAATCTTAACCTTTTCTATAATCAATAGATAAAACAAGAGAGAAGAGAAACCTACTTGTAGTTTTTGCTAGCTAGCTCCTTGTCTCCCTTGACCAGCCTTGCTACTCCTTTCCGTACTTAAACCGCTTGGAAAGTACCTACACAAACATAGAAACAAAAAACCATCAAGGCAAATGATAATGATCTATTGCTTATAAATAACATGGAATTGAGAACATGATATACATATGAAAGCATTAACATTTAACACAAGCATAAGGAAAAAGTCTTGAAAGCTTTATTGATAAGAGGAAAGATTACAGCCCATATGTGCTCGATCCAGTGACACTCTTCCAATTCAATCCCTCTTCACATCATGACAAGCAAGACACTCCAACATTATTACATTACTTCCACTCAATTCTAATCTCATATCACCAACATCTCCTTACAACCCAATATTTTTCAACCCCTGATCTCTTAGATGAGTGATCTATTTATAGGTGAGTGAAGGATATTATGCCATCAATGTTGATAATGAATGCCTTTCTAAATTTAGAAATCAGTTTCATAGAAGAGGGGATAGGGGATTGATGTTTCGTAATTCCCTTCTTCATCCAAATGTGAACTCAAAGGTGTAGGTGGCATTGAGAAACTTCTAGAGGCTTCCAATGGATAAGGAATCTTCAAACCCTCACGAAAATTTGCTCAAATTCACCTAGCGTAGGCCAAAGAGGGACCAATTGCATTGCATAGCACCCTGTCAGTGTATGGTTTGCATTACAGCACACCCTAATGAAGGCCTACCTACGCTAATATTCTTAGAGGTACTTTTTGGATGTTTTCAATGATGGAACTTCTTGGGAGGTGAGGCATTCTAATGACTAACTTCTTTAGGGCATGTAACAACTACATTAGGGGTTGATGGGCCCTAATAGTATTGATATGTAATTTAGGGTTGATGTTCCCAAATGGATCTGTAACACAACCAAAAAGCAATGTAGTACTTCTTGGGAAATATAAACTTCCTCTGGAAGTTCATCTTGGACTATGCATAGATAATAAAATCAATGCAAGACATGATGAAGGATGCAATCTACAACTGGGGCAAGAGAGAAAAGTACACATTCACTCGTATCAAGCAGGCTATTGCAGAAGCGCCTGCACTCTACAACCCATATTTCAACAAAGACTTCCTACTATACACCTTCGCCTCTGATAACTCACTTGTTGCAGTACTCACGCAGAAGGATCAACTAAACAATGAACGTCCCATATCCTTCATGAGTGCAAGCATGTAGGGACCCAAACTCAACTACCTCACTATTGAGAAACAAGCATATGCAGTATACAAGGCACTGAAACACTTCAGACCCTACTTGTTGAAGAACCATTGCATAATGTATGTGCCTCATCCAAAAATTCACTTACCACTCGTACAACAAGAGTTGGGTGAACGATGTGTGAATTGAATAATAGGCTTGCAAGAGTATGATCTTGAAATCAAGCCAATTCACACTATCAATGGTCATGGTCTCTATAGACTCGCAGCTGAGGCAGTACACACATAGGATGAAGAAGAAGATCTTGTCGGTTGGGAGCAGGAAATCAAAATGTATGATGTAGTGCGAGCATCACCCACTGCAAGTGGAAACTCTTGGTATGTAGATGTGTGCCCGTACCTTGAGCATGGCACCATACTCTCTTACCTCTCCATCAGACAAAAAAAGGAATTGTGTCTCAAAGCTTTAGCATATCAGTTGATGCACAGAGTGAATTATAGAAAGCACAGTAACATAATCTTGCTCAGGTGCCTGAAGTCACATGAATCAGAGAAGGTTTTACAAGATTTGCAAGATGGACCACTCGGGGGCCACTTTACAGTGAATACCATTTCACACAAACTTATGCGAGCCGATTTATATTGGCCGGCATTATTAAAGGATGCATATTCTTACACCCGCAACTATATGGTTTGTTAGCGATGCACTGACAAAACACAAAGGTCAGTAGCCCCACTGCACCCTATTGCAGTGACCAAACCATTCCAATAATGGGGCCTGGACATCATCGGGGAAATTTTCCCACATTCGTCAAAACAACATCGCTACATCTTGACAACAATTGATTACTTCACACGGTGGAAAGAAGCAGTTCTGCTCAAGCAAGTGAATGACTAAGAAGTCATTAGCTTCCTCCAACAAAACATCATCTCATGCTTTGACATTCCAGGATCACTTGTGTTTGATAGTGCAACTTAATTTTCATCTTTGAAGATTTATGATTTTTCATTGTAATATGGTATTGTGCTAAAACACTCATCTAACTACTACCCTCAAGGAAATGGTCTTGCCAAATCCACGAATAAGAACCTAATCCTCATAATAAAAAAGACCATTTACTCTAAGCAGTGTAACTGGAACTCTGCCTTGATGAATGCCTTATGGGATGATCACATAACCCCCAAATCCTCTTTGAATACCTTGCCATACTTCTTGGTCTATGGCAAAGAATCCATCTTTCTGCCTAATATCTAATTGTCTGCACTTTAGTTGTCTCAAGAATCCCAAGGAAAGCCTTGTCTGCTAGTTTAGCGTAGGATAGATACACTTCACAAACTACAGGAAGAAAGGATGAAAGCAAAAGAAAAGTTTACACTCCACCAGAACCATATCAAGAGATGGTTCGACAAGAAGTCTCCAGGGAAAGCTAACTTCGGTGTTGGAGACTTAGTCTTGAAATGGGATAAACCCCATGAAGACAAAGGCAAGCATACAAAGTTCCAGTCCCTATGGATTGGTCCATACATAGTCCACGAGAAGCTTGGCCCTTACATGTACCATCTACAATGGGTGGATTGACAATCTTCCTGTCAACGACCAAGATATCAAACATTATTTTCAGTAGGCCGGGTCATGCCCCCAGACATGTACATAAGTCTGTATGCTACTTATTGTTTTGTTTTATTTGCTTACTAGTTTTGTTTCATTTGTTTTGTTTTCTTAATATCCTACTATTTTTTGTTTGTAAATATATGTTTCCCTCTAATGAGTTATGGATTTTGAATGAGTACGCGGCTGAGTTCTAAAGATTCTTGTGACGCTGCAGCACTTGGCTAGTCCTGTGTCCATCTTCTCTATGCTTGGTTATAACCTTTGGCCAATGAGGTCTTGATAGAAAATATGAACTGTTTGCGGGGAGCTTGGGTCCAACCATGAACATCTATCTACACTGGGAAACCCCATTCCTGTACTCAGTCTTCTGCTCTATGTGTTCAAGCTCATCCAACTAGTAGAAATAGAGAAGGGGAAAATCTAAACGAGAAAACCAATGTCAGAGGTCTTACATTCTTCTCTGGCGGATCAACCTCTTCTGATCTCAATAACTCGAGATCCCTCTTCCACCCCAAAAATAAATAAGTGCCTATGCACAATCCTCTTTAAAAAAATACAAAGGCGAAAGAAGAGAAAGGATTCCTATGTAGAGAGGTGAAGAATGCAACTCCACCAGGGTATAGACCAGGCTTTATGGTAGTGGAGCAATGTGTGTGCTCCTATATGACTCTATCGAGGTATTGTCTAGGCTTGCTGGTAGTGGAGCAACACCAGAGATGAAAAATTATAGTCTTAAATTTTTTAACTCGTGAGCCAAACTACCCTTTCCATTTTCGAAACACTATGATCAAGCTGAAACTTGTTGTTGTGTTTTAATGAGCTGCTGAAAGGTGAACCATGCATGTCCATGGGGTAAGTGGGGAAGATGAAGTAACCCACACAAGGAATCAATACTCCCTGAAAGACCAAGGCCCTATGCTATCAATGAACCAAAACTGAGAAGTTGGAATTCAACCAGTGTGTCACCAAGTGTTGTAGCGGCTGCAACACCCTCCAAAATTTTGGCTTGCATTCAATTTCAAAGCCTTCCTTGGGTTTTTCCTTGATGTTTGCAAGAACTCGGGCTCATAGCTTGACTGTTCATCAAAGATCTTTTTGCATGTTGGTCACAATGTTATGCTTGCAGTCATGTTCAAGCCATGCACAAGGTTTGCCTTCATGTGTACAAGTTGTGTTCACTATGTAAACATTTGTTTCACTCACACATGAAGTTGTATGCACTGCCACGCAAGCATCATTGTGGTTGTTTAATGATCTATCACAAGTGTCATGCTTGTCGCTTACACCGTCGGTCAGTCACACTAAGTATATGTTACCTTGTTGGTTTGAGGTGTCTTGTCATCAAGTCATGTTGAGTGTGTGTTCACAAGGTCACGTATGAAAAAGTTCACTCAGTCACACACTTAATCATTTTTCTCTAGTTCTAATGACTGAATCACCTTCCAATAGTCAGACATTTGCTGAGTTGCATTGTGCAGTCTCAGCCCTCATTGATCATGTATTGCTGCCCAGCATTGTGCAGAGCTTGAGGTTGTCTCCCAGGCATCCTGCACTACATAATCCTAGAATTCACTGGACCAAATGTCACCCAGAACATCGCAAAATTTTCTCAACAAGCCATCTCAATTTGCGACGCCCACAAGAAAATCAACCAAGCCTCTAGCTAGTCAACCAGACAGTTTGAATGGGCAGTGACCCTAGGACTCACTCCCCCAAAATATTGCACAAAATTTTTAAAGCATGCCCTCTCCATTGAATGAAGAAACTGTGCAGACATGCTGGATAGATACCCTATGTCCATCACTATCTCCCTCAAAAAATTGCGTAGTTTTCCTAGCCAATCACCTAGTGAGCAGGCCTGTTACTTGCTCAGAAAACTACGAAGTTTTCATGGGCATTCAGCAAGATGCCCAACACCCTGCTTAGCTCAGAAAATGTGTAGGGATGTTCAACAGGCCAGCCCTCATCAATTGCATGATTTTTTCCAGCATGCCAAATTACAAGCTAAAGAGCGTTGTGCACATGCAACATCAAGTGAACACCAAGACCATCGAAGACTCCGCACACCTTGCCATGCAGAGATGAGATTATGATACACCAAGAGCACATCCATCACTCATAAGCACGACAACTCGATATGGACAGCACCACCAACATGAACATACTAGCACTGTCATGTCGAATTGTGTTATGAATCAAATCGGCCACATCACTACTATGGGCCATACTGTTGTAATAAATATAATGTAACGTGGAGGTCCAAGAGACCCACATGTAATCTGAAGAGTCATGTAAATTTTAAGAGTCAAATAAGTCAAACAGTGATGAGGGAAGTTGAACGGTCACAAGGGCCAATTTTACCATTGGCTATAAATACCCCTCATTTGTACATGCAAAGAATTTTCACCTTAGTTCCTCCCACATATCCTTAAGAGTCTTGTTGAGTATGGAGCATGATTGTTTAGAGGTCTTTGTTTTAGCTGGATGTATATCCCAGGAAGTTTGTACACCCCTCCATGCGGGGGGGTGTGGGGGGGGGGACTTGTCCCCCCTGCGGGGGTGCGGGGCCAATCCCCCTCGGCTTGAGGGGGTCCGAGGGCCAACGGTCTCCCCTGCAGCTACCCCCGAAGCTAAAACAATGTAAAGAAATTTGCCTTGTAAAAGTATAGTAATTTCTAGTCAATCCGGGCCCCATATAGGCGGATCATTGGGCAGACAGAACTTATGTTTAGTTTTAGTTTTTTGCCCTAGAAGGCAACCCCTCTCATGGATTGTATTGAGTCTTTGTAATATATGTGTATTCTCCAAGCGGAAAAAGAGAGGTGAGATTGTGAGAGAAAACAGAGGATATTACAGTGGATCTGTTGTAGGTTGTGTCTCTTCATTTTGTTGGATAATAGAAAGGAAGGACTGGCTGTTTAGGGTGGACATAGCCCAAACTGGGTGAACCACGTATATCTATGTCTCTCTTGTTTATGCATTTTCTGTGTTTATATTTCTGCAATATTTTATGTGTTCCATTGCTCCGTAATATATACTTTTCTAACAAGTCCGTAGTCTTTTCTTTGAGGAGCAAGCAGTGGATCCAACGCTCCGCTTACGGGGTTAGTGATGTATGGTGTACCGATATGTCTTGGAACTTTTGCTTAATTCAGAAGCCTCATAATAGGCCAACACATTTTCACATATGTATTGTAATTGTTTGTAAGACTAATCTTTGAACACTTGTGATGTATGTCGCTTTAACCTGTGTTAAAACAATTGAACTATTTTGGTTGTTCTAATACATATGTTTATGAAAATGTGTTGTATAATTTGTTAACATTGTCTTTCCCATGTGGGATGGCTCGTCGGACACTAGATAGAACCTTTCCCACAAACTTGTTATAACAATCATCACACTCATGCGGACTGCTCCGCTGGGTGTTATACGTGCTATCCCTTTATTGTGTGTTTGTGATTTCTGCATCCATGTGGACAACTCTGTCAGAAGCTATGCATGTCTTGTTGTGTTGTGTGCCTTTGACAAAGTTGGGACTCTTCCCTTTTGTTTGGAAACTCACTTCCACCCTCTTCCTCTGCGGTGAAAGAACCTTGACACAAGTAGCACTAGCACTCACTAGGAATGTGAACCTCACTGTTCGAAGATAAATCAGACCACTCTCATGTGTTGACAAGCAAGAGCTAAGGAAAACCTTTAAGACATTGGCAACCAGGCCATCATACTGGATGAGACTCCTACACCAAACAATGTGAGGTCTGGTTGGGACTTCATATCGAGGAGATCCTCTGAATGTTGGTTGGTCCAACACCGTCAACATAGTTGTAGAAGTAATAAAGAAGACTGTGTGACTCAAGAAAATAGTTGAAGATTTCTAGGAGAAATAAGTGAATTCTATTACTCTTCTACTTGACAATACTTCTATAATCAAGCTGGCCAAAAATCCAAGATTCCTTGATCTAATTAAATGCATCAACACAAAGTATTATTTGCATCAATATCATGTAGAGGCAAGGATTATTCCTTTAAGATACCATTCCATGAATGACCAAATAATGAACATTTTTACCAATGCATAATGTTGCTTGGGATCACAAACACCTCTTCAACTTAAGGGGAAATATTGGAGACATATCTTATGGGATTTTTATGTTATTGTAAATAAATTTTAAATATTAGGAGAAACAAAAATAGATAGGTGAATATAAAAGGCCACCAAACCTCTTAGAATATGAAACTGAGGGTTGTGTCATTCTATTAAAATAGTTTTCACTATATTATAATTGCATCTAGTTATGGAGTTATCTCTAGGAGATATGATAAAGTGTAAAATTATGAAAACAAATCCATTTGGAAATATTCCAATAGTCCCTAAAAAGATGATAAGACAAATAATTACAAAACCATATTATAAATAGAAAGAAAGATAGTATTTTACACCTCTTTATATCAAATCACCATTTTTTTGTTAAAAAAATGTAACTCATAAAAATTGAATAAAGACACATGGTTTTCGTGAGGGCATATAATCCATATTTTAAGAATATTTATGAATTTCTTGATATTATAGATAACATTCGAACCCTTACTATGAAGGAAATATTTTTTTTTCTTTTACTTTAAAAGAAATAGTGTTATAGGTTAAATAACTCATAAAAGGGAAAGTTGAGGACATAAAAGAATATAAAAGAAAATCCTAAAAGTTGGAGGGCATGTCCTCATCCCTTACATTCACAATCTCTTTAATCAAGTATTTAGGTAGGATTTCCCTAAACCTTGAACTTAAAGGATCATAGTTCCTATTTGAAAGGATAAGACAAAAACAAACCTTCTTATTATAGGCCCATTATGATTAGCCATATTTTAAATAAGTTATAAATAATTATTTTAGAAAAAAAAATAGTAAAAAATTAAAAAGCTAAAGAGAAAATAGACTAAGCTAATTTTAGAAGTTATTGTTCAATGATAAACAATCTAGTTACTTTAGGATCATATAGGAATGTTATAAGAACAAATTCAACTTCCTTTATTGCTTCATTAACTTTTGAAAAGAATAACATGATTTCTAGAATTAAAAATTTGTTATTTATCTAATATTAAAAAATAAAAGATAATATCAAATTTCTTTGAAAATATTCGATATGTTATATTGATTTTTACAATTTTTTAATTCACGATTTAAAAATAAAATCAATAAAAATTCATATAAAAGCAATTTTGAAATTGATTAATTTTAATTATTATCATTATTATTATTAATTTTAATCCTAATGTTTTTTTTCCCTTAATTAAACTCTTTAGAGAGAAATAATGAATCCGGGGAATGCCTTTTTCCTTATCTCGACTATACTTTTGAATTGAGGAAGATTTTAATTTGTTGACGTTGGACTTTGGCTTTATTAGTTAGGAAGATACCATCGAAATTATGGCTTATATTTCTTTTCGAAAGTATCACTCAAAGGAGGGGAAAATTTATAATAATGCCAAGCTATATTGATAAGAACCTACGGCAGTGTATCATATTGGACATGCAGGAAACCTTACTTAACTCGTAAAATTGAAAGAACATTAAAATATATAGTCTTTGGCATTTATGATGACCAATACTTGGTAACATAGAGTTGTTCTTTTATATATACTTACATTGGAAATGTTGCACTCATGATGACTGATACTTAGTTAGCTCCAAATGTTGAAAGAAAATTAAAATATATAGTCTCTCGCATATATGATGACCAATACTTTGGTAACATAGAGTTGTTCTTTTATATATACTTACATTGGAAATGTTGCACTCATGATGACTAATACTTAGTTACATAGTGTTGTTTGTGAAGCTTAGATAGGGTTTACATTACAAGAATTTATTTACCCTTTATGTTACATGAATTTACTTTTTTGGTGGTTATTTTGGTTAATTAAAGTGTGGTTCTATGGTTGGGTAAACAAATAGATCTTTCAAAGCCCATCTTAAAGAATACATAGCCAACACTAATGATCATCACGCCATAAAGTTTGCTATCATTGAATATTCTCATAACTTGAAACATCCTATTTGTCGTGACCAAACTAAAACTTAACTTGTTCTTGCCATTACCCCTCATTATTTCACTCACATTATTTGTGTACCCGTTGAAATTGAAAATAACCCCAATAAATATAATAAAAAAGATAACTATAAACACAATGAGTCCTGGAAACCTACAATTCACCACTTCAAAATATAATTGTTCCTTTTTTTGTAGTTTTATTACCTCTTCATTTGACCTCTCTTTGAATCTTTCATTATTGTTATAGTTTATCCCTTCTTTTCTCTTCCCCTGTCCATGAATATTTCATCTTT
>APFE030142169.1:42973-53643 GCA_000404065.3 Pinus taeda
CACCGCTCTAAGTGCCTCGAGAATTGACAGTTGCTTTCCATCGGCCACATCATGCTTTGCTTTAACCTAGGCCATGGAAAGATTGGATTTCCTTCCCCTTTTCTTCCTAGCCAGGCTCTGGGGGAGGGACTGATCTATACCGCCCACTGAATCTAGGGGTTCAGATTTATTGTCCAGGGATCTAAGGTTATAGGGGCATATGGGATGAGGGACCAGAGGAGATGGCTTAGAAGAGCACCCTTCACAATTCAGATCTAAGGAGGGAATAACAACCGAGATGATTTCAATACAGGTTTCTACATTGTTCCCATCATTGCTTTCATTATTATCGATGATAACAGCCATATAATTTTTTGAAAGAGATTCAGGAACCAGACAATCATCTTTTTTATCTGAATTAAAAAAGGGGGGTTTATAGGATCTAAACTTGTACCCTTATAGTCCTCGCCAATGATGGGATTTTGAGTTGTTGCATCTTCTTCGATGGGCTCCATGACTGGATTTGCGCTTCCGAGCTCGATATCTTCTTATTCCATTCTGGTTGGAGGATCTAGATTGGTTACCTTCGGGGTCTGCCTCCCCTACTGAGGATCCGTCTCCATTTATCCTTCCATCTGATGGTCTGAAATCTTGTTTCTTTGAAGAGTTTGGTTTGGATGGGATCCCTTCTCCAAATAAGCCGACATCCTCTGATATCTTCTCCGTCGTCTGCCCAAGGGACATTCCTTGGCCAGATGACCATAGACATGACATCTATGGCACCGGAAGGGCAAGTGTTCATAGTCCAGTATCTGTTCATAGACAAAATCTTTGTACTGGAGATTTATTTTCTTTGCTAGTCCTCCACTCGGATTTAAACTAACTAGAATCTGTGCCATTGCCTTGTTTTGAGTTTGTAGGAAGGACATATCTGCTTCCAGAAAGGTGCCCAATCTGTTCCCTATTTCTTTGAAGACCGACTCGACCCAAAGGAATGATGGAAGCCCTAGAGCCCTTACCCATACCGGAAAGACATTAGTTTTCGCATGTATTGCATCGAACAGAGGACTCCATTTCTTGAAGAGAACCAGGATGTTCTCGAAGGCCCAGTTCCTATTGACAACCCAATCTGCCACCTCTTTGTGCTCAAAATGCACCATAAACCATCCTTTTGCTAGTGTCGAAACCGAGAAACCTCTAATGAGGTCAGACTGCCAATTCTGTTCCCCCCAGGAATGGATGAAAGTGGAGGTGAATTTTTTCCCCCTTGCCCTGCCTACCAATGTGCATTCTGCCACCTCCAGGGCCTCTTCTACCTGCACGTCCATTCCCAAAACCAAATTCCCTTCTATGTCCTGAGCGTTAATCGGCCTCTGCTTTTTCCTTCTCTCCCCTTTTTTTCTTGCTCTTATGTCCTCTTCCCTTAATTCCTCATTTGTCTCGTTCCTGCCTTGCTGATCCGGACCGGTGATCAATGGGGAGGGTCTTGGCTCAGGAGAGGTCGGAACCGAATTTCTTAAGGAGTGAATAAAAGACTCGGA
Source organism: Pinus taeda (assembly GCA_000404065.3). Taxonomy (NCBI): domain Eukaryota; kingdom Viridiplantae; phylum Streptophyta; class Pinopsida; order Pinales; family Pinaceae; genus Pinus; species Pinus taeda. Next base: position 44,494 of record APFE030142169.1, read on the forward strand.
TAGAGGTTGATTTGTTACCTGAGCCTCCAATTCTGCTCCGATGGTGATTTCTCGTGGATCTGGAGGACCTTCGAAGCCGCGTTCCTTCCACCCACCTATCCTATTAGAGCTGCCCTGTTCTTTGACAATGGAAGCTCTGGTAACTGCTGCGATCCTTCCCAAACCCCTTTCAGGTCTTTGTCCTAAGCTCGATCCAAGATGCACAATATCCTCTAACCCTCCAGAGAGAACCGGGCCGATAGAAGAGGGTTTCCCTTTACTGCCTTGAAATCCTGCATGTAACTCATCTTCGCTCTGTCTTCTATTTAGTTGTAGACCCTTAGTGTCCTGGTGAAAAGTAACGCTCCCCTCCAACTTCTTAGATGACTGAAAGTAATGCTGGTTAAACCTTAACGTTTCCGGAGAACAGGGGACGGATCCTAGGGTTTCAGACGATCCGAAGTAGCATTTGATGTTCTAAGCAGTTGGGTCTTTCCCCCAAACTGAAAGTATATCCTCCATATGAGATCCTAGTAATGAACGGCCGAGTGAATTAAACCAAGGGGCGGAGGTCCCGCAAGTTACTTGGCAATGATTCCTTCGAGTAAGTTTGCTGTTAGCACAGGTAGATCTATCACCTTCCTTGTGTCGTCATCGGTAACTGTAGTTACTGTGCTTCAACGCTGATGACTTTCCAGCTGTACTGCCGTCATGATGATCACCCGGACCTCCGACCGGTCCCAGATCTATCGGCTATCTGCACGCGGGCAGGGTTGAAAGCTCCTTCGTTGCCATCCGATTTCGTCCCTGATGAGCCTAGGCATTGCCCAGCAGGCCCTGAGCGCGCGAGGGAGTTCCTGCGACCAAACCCTCGGTTTCTCTTCATCCTCGCCGCCCCCTTAACTAATTTATATCCCTCGCCATTTTTTTCATTCTTTTATGTGATTTTTTAAATATTAAATTAAAAATATTTTAGGTAAAAACTTTTCACATCTTTAATATTTCGTTTTTGTCTTCTTGTCTTCCCTCTTGCTTTTTCCTCCCCCCTTATTTTTATATTGTATTCTATTAATTTCTTATCTATTCCTCCATGGCTACTTTACCCGTCTTTTCAATGACTAGTTTTATTACCTATTTGTTACCTTACCTAAGAATTCATTTCTCACTTCATTATATAGCTTCTTAAGTTCCTAATGATGGGTGGAGTGACCATTTGAAATATTGGGATGTTTATTGCAAATTCACACCATTCATATCTATAAATAATAATATTACATTTTGGTTAATCATAGTTATTATTGAAAAAAATAAATATCCTTTTCACAATGGTGTTTGGTTACTAATAATCTTCTAAAAAACATTATCAAATCTCTCTCTCTCTCTCTCTCTCTCATTGGGGGAGGCACGAGGTGTTAATAAAATAATTCTTAGTGTATCTTTAAGGGTGATTTAAAGGTGTTAAAAATGGTAATTTAGGAATGGTTTTCAAAATTTCCTCTAAAACTCATGATTTAGTAATGGATACCAAAGACCTTGAATAAACTCACCAAGTATTATTGAATGAACACTTCGTAAAACTGCTTCTTGTTATAAAATAAACTTCTAGAACATTACCCAAATGTTACCCAATTATTAATTTGAATAACTATAATATAAATAACCCCAATGGGGGTATTAGAAACAAAGCCCACAAAGGGGGAGAGGAGAGAAGGCCTACCACCATGCCAACTCTCAAGTCATTAAAAAGGGGGATGTTGTGACAAACTCCCAACCATGTAGTCACACATGTTACATGTCATGAATATCCAACGAATAAATATGACAACCCTCACAACCTCCACATATTCTTACGAAACTCAGAATTGATTCACCATTTTATGTTATCTTTCTGTTTTCACCAGATTGTAGGTGGGATCCCCTCCTCCCCTCCCCATCCCCACCCGTCAACATATAATTTTTTGACACGCTATTGTAGGATAGGCTCATTTAGTTTAAAAAATTCAAGCTAAAATCTCTAGTTGCATCCTATAACCTAGCCATGCTAGGGGTCACATTAACCAATGTCTTCATTCCAACACCCTAGACTAGTAAATGAAAATTCTGATGGGTCGAATCATCAAAGAGAAACACAAGGATTGCATGAAATCATAACCTACCTCAACGATATCAAGTAGATTCAAAACACCAACACACTTATTTGGTCAACCTATATGCCTAGTTGGCCCACATTGATAGGCACCTTCAGTGTGGGTGACACTCTCCAACAGGCATAAGCATGCAAGATCTTGTGGTGACTGATCCATACACTTGACTTCTGTTTTATGTTTATGACTAAGGAAATTTATTTTATTTTCTTATATGGTATGCAACTATGGCTTTTTAGTATTACCCAACAAATTGTATGTAAGGTTTTTGAAATAGAAAAAAGGAAGAACAACTTGAACCGAGGCGATGGATTAAAACTAAGGAACACCAGGAAACCTTTACTTGAAATCTTAAAGAATCAATAATTAAGTCATATCCCTTTTAATAATTTAATCCCTCCTCTCTCATTAAAAAATTAATAAATATAAATCAAATCAACAAGGAAGCATTATCTAACATCCTCAAATAATAAAACAAGAACAAATATAAACATATAAATAAATAATTGGCTATTTCATAACTAATCATCTGATAATATTAAAATAAACTAAAATCACAGTTTATTAATTATAATATTATAATAGCATATGAATTTATATTAAGCATATAGTCGTAATAATAACTCAAATTAAAATAAGTAGAAATTAACAATAGAAATTATATATAAAATTATAGGGTATTAATTAAACAAATTAATTTAATTAAACAACTTAATTAATTTAATTAAACAAATTAATTAATTATAAAGATTATTAAATTAAATTAATTAATAAAAATAAAATAAATAAATAAATAAAAATCTGAATATTAACAAAACTAATTGGATAATGGCCAACCTAATTTCTTAGATTAATTCTTTCATAACATATATATTATATATATTATATATATATATATATATATATATATATATTATATATATATTATATATATATATAATATATATATATATATATAAAATAAACTATAGCTCATGGATACATCATTAATATCTTTAGAATATCTCTTGACGCATCCCTTGATAATGGACTCACTTGTTAGTCTGAAACGTTGGGTTCATAAAACTCTATAACAGGTCATTCCTCCTCTATTTTAAAATAATTCTATACTTCTATGTTGGCGTAATGATGCTTAAAAAGTAGGATCATTTTTTTCTCATTTTGATAGATAAAAGACCAATAAAATTCCTCTAATGTTGTCGACATGGTTTCTTATGTGGCAAGCCGTGAAACTGAGGAGATTTCTCGATATGTTTTGTATGCCTAATTTATTATATAATAAAAGAATTAATTAACAAAAAAAACTATGAATATAAATATCTATTAGAAAAATATCCACTTTAAAAAAGAACTCATTGCAAATGGATTTCATATGAAAAACACATGTCCACTTGAAATTTCAAAAGTGCCATAAAATTATGAAAATTAACCAAAAAAAAAAATGCATACATGAGTTTCATTTGCAAAACATTCATATATTATACAAATCAATAACTATGTGGGTTAGATGTGTGGTTTATATTAATCTCTTGTGTGAGTTATGTTTTCCATTTATATGCATCCCTCATATATCTTAGGTGTGTTAATTGTGTATGATCCGGGTGTGTAGTTTGGTATGCTACTTATGTGAATTCAAAGTATGGCTTGTAGGGATGTGGACTATCTCTCTATCATGATATTCATCATTCCATATTGGGGAAGTTTTAGGGGCTAATTTTCCATTTTTTCCTCAAAAAATTATTAACCAATTTCCTTTTTATTTACTCGAAATTTATAACAGATAAGTATATTACTTTAAAAATCAGCAATTTTTTTTATAGAATTTATGTAAGATCCTTGTATATTTTAACATTTTCAAAAAAAACATTGTCAAAATTTTATTGTCGGAGTTTTAATAGTTAATAAAGATTCATTAAGGTTTCTAAACTTTAATGTAAGTATGGGTCCTTATATTTTGATAATTCCATCATATCTCCAATTCAAAGTTTTGATTGACAATAATGTTATAGTAGGCATACTTGCAACAAGTTATGTGTTGGGAAAATGAAATCATTATCTATGATCATGCTTGATGTTTGGGCTTTAGGGTAATAGGGTGTTTTAGGAGCATCCCTAGTCTTGGAAAGTTGAGGCACTGATATAACTTGTTGGAAATGATGAACAATATTGAGAGGGGGAGGCGGTGAATCAGTGTTGTGTCCCAATACCAATTTTTCCCTTTTTGAAAAATTACTCAATCATGCATTAATTTATCTTAGCAACAAAACATTGACCAATTAACCAAAAATAGAACATGTATAAGCATGTGTTGAGAAATGGTAACAAGAAATTCTAGTTTAATTTGTCCTTGAATTAAACTATGAATTAAAATTGAATTCTATTCTCATAGCAACTTGTAAATAGTTAATTAAGTTTAATTGAATTAATTATATTAGGAATTTCGAGTTAGTTGGAAGTATTTATGTAGTCATGTATATGTTCTCCCTAATTTAAGGGGTCCAGGGTGAGTATATTTGAGTTGTAACTAGACAACTCATCTTGAATGAGTTATAGACAATTAAACTAGTTCTAACTATTTGTGGAACTAGTAGAGGTCTAGTAGTGAGTTGGTGCATCCTCATTGTGACTCCAGCTAACTGAAGATTCCCTCATGAGAAACTCATGCATGTCGATTTAAAGAAAGACCCAGTTGAGACTAGAGTGCAGGGACAATCAGTTGTAGAATGATCCAAGTTGTACAGATCATGCATGCAATCAGAAGAGGACCTAGATTTGGATTGCACAATTATGGAAGAAGGAATTCCCAATTAAATATGGGCTACTCCTCACAGGAATTGTGCAAGGAAATAGGGGCTAAGAAGGTAGCAGAAATTGGTTAAGTGTTGGTTAGTGCAGGTTTGTGAGGCAGAGAGTTGATCATAATTGTGCAGAATTGTTCTTGTGAGAACAATATTTGTATTATTACTCAAATTTTTTATTAATGCAAGAGGTAGTCGGGGTTTTGAGCAGTGGCTTTCACCAGAGAAATAATTGTGTTATGTGTCTTTGATTATCTTCCTCCTATTGATTATTGTTTTCATAAATTCTTGGTTTCCGCTGTTTAAAGAGTAGAGTAGATTCTTTCCTTGTGTTTTAGTACATTACATGAGCTGTGAATCTACCAAAAAATCTACATGGTATCAGAGCTAAAGACAATATACTAGAGGAGATTTTGAAGTTTTGAGTTTTGGATTACAGGTGAAATTCGAATTTGTAATACATACTTCAGGATCGACAGATGGCGTTCTACAGTTTGCAGCTTGAGTATGCCTTGGAAGGCAGCTCAAATTATATAGTCTGGAAGGATAGAATGGAGGTTGTGCTGGAGGATAATGGATTGAAGGAATTCATTGATCAAGACATTCCTACGCCAACAACATTAGATGCACAGAATCTGGTTAAATGGAAGAAGTGTGTGGCGAAGGCGAGGTGGATAATCCTTGAGGGAGTTCGAGACCACATTGTCTCGAGTCTCCATGGGAAGGAAACTCTGTATGCTATGTGGAAAGAATTGACATACCTATTCCAGAACAACAGTGACCATAGGAAGTTGGGACTCAAAGACAAACTTCGAAAAATAAAGATGGAGAAAGATGAGAGCATTCCAAAATACTTGACCAAGTTCACTCATTGTCATGATGAGCTTGGAAGTGTTGAAATAATTGTTTCCAAGGATGATATGGTGAGCCTAGATCTCCTAAGACTTCGCAAGAGTTGGAATAACTATCAAGACTCCATCAATTGGAGGGAGAAGCTTCTAGATTAGGAACGACTGTGGTTGGATTTGATGCATGAGGAGATCAGAAAGTAACACCAGAGATGGTTCCTCATCAAAGACTGATGATAAGGAAAATTGTGCCTTAGCAAGTAAGGAAAGGAAAGGGAAGGGGAAGGTGTCCCATTCCAAATTTGATTCTTGCCATGGAGGTAAGAAGAAAGATATGATGAAAGTTAAGTGCTTTCATTATCACAAACTGGGCCATTTTGTTGCAAATTGTCCACTCAAGAAGTCCGTAGGAGGAGTGGCGATTGAGGAATTGACGTCTCAATTAGAATTGGAATTTATTGTCATTGCATGCATGGTGTCATCAATGATGGGTAGTCTATGGTACCTTGATAGTGGAGCTTCATTCCAGATGACTAGTGACAAGGATTTTTTTAGTGACCTGGAGGAGAAATATCTCTAAATACATGTCAAGATCGGTGATGATGGGAGGTATAGTGCTATTGGATTTGTCACGGTTACTTTTCAGAGGGAGAAGGGTCCTCCTCTCACCTTGAGAGATGTTTTGTAGGTTCCCAGGTTGAAGAAGAACTTAGTATCAGTCTCCATGGTTGAGGAGAGAGGTTACGATGTTATTTTCTTGAAAAGAAAGGCGTTCCTTTGACACATAGCCACGGGTCGAGTAAAGAAGATAGGGATTTGGGTTAAGAATATTTATAAGATGGAGGTAGAGGATTGTGATACTTTGAGCACGAAAGAAGAGAAGATGTAGAGCTTAGATATTGGCGAGTTGTGGTATAGGTGAGAGGGCCACCTACATCATGGGGCTTTGAAAATCATGCATCAGATCTCTACTGGTCTTGTTAAAGGTATGCTTGAGAAAGTTGATACATGTAAGGGGTGTACTTTTGGAAAATACACCAAGGATTTCTTTCATGATAGAGAAAGTTGAGTAGAGGCGATTCTAGAGCGACTCCATTCAGATTTGTGTGGACCATTCTCGACAACATCCATGACCAAACAAAGGTATTGTGTTATATTTGTTGACGAATTTTCTCGAAAATATTTTTCATGTAGAAGGAGGATCGAACTTTCACAAAGTTTTGTGAATTTAAAGCATTGGTTGAGAAAGAGTTTGGAAAGAAGGTTAAAGCTCCAAGGAGTGATAACAATAGATTATGTCTCAAATGAGTTTAAGGACTTTTGTGCAGTAAAAGGAATTAAATGGGAGTTTACGACACCCGATAACCCACAACAGAATGCGGTGGCCGAGAGGAAGAACATAATCATTGTAGGGGAAACACGAGTGATGTTACATGATCAAGGCCTACCACTACAATTGTGGGCCGAGGCATGCAACACAACGGTTTATTTGTAGAACCATAGCGCACATCATATTCTTGGGATGAAGACACTAGAAGAAGCTTATTCCAGTAAGAGACCAAATGTTGGTCACTTTGATGCAGGTGCATCTCACCCTTTTCTTAATTAAAGAAAAATCCAAGTGGAGCATGAAGACGTGGACCAGCGGAGCTGAATAAAGGGAAAAAACAGAGAAAATCTCCCTTAAAGCAGTTAAAGGAAAAAATTAAAGAGAGAATGGATAAGACTAGATAGACTTCCTATTATTAATAGCCATGCACGCTTTTTGGAGAGTTTTTGTGGAGAAAAATCAGAAGATGATAGGATCGGTCCTTCATAAGACTTTTTATATAAATGTAATGCAATAGGGGTGTAATACATATCTATTTTGTGAGGAATTTTGTGAGTGGCAAGATGTAGTCGATTGTGAGTTGGGTTTTAAGGCTGAAATGCCTTAGCCTGGAATGTAATTTGTTCTGTATATATATATGAAATGTGTTCTAGTATTGTGTACGCCTACGCCTGTGTGTATGGTATAATTAAGTTAAATCTTGTGTTCAAGCTTGTTGATCCAAATATCATGTATCTGTTATATGTAAATGTTTGTTAAAGACAGCATGCAGTGCAAAGGAAGATTATGATGATGATGGAGAGATGAATGCTCTACCAGCGAAGAAACCACGAAGGAAACAGGCTCCAGGATCTTGGTTTTTTTAAAGAAATTGGGATTTTTAAGGAAAGTGTTTTGTCATAAGCTTCTCCTGGTCTTCGTAATATCTTTAACTTGTGAGCTGCAATCTACCTCTGCAACAGCAAGTCCTCCTTGCTGCCTCTTACCTCACCAAGCTCTCCTCTGGACTTGGTCTTTTGGTAAACCCTCTAGGCTATTGCAATCTTCTCAGCTTCCTCTACTGCTACCTACACAAAATATAAAGACTATACCTATTCATACTTCATTAAGAACTGTATCTCCTTCCGCAAAATCTTTTACTGCTCTGATACCAAACTGATGAAAATGAGAAAATGAGATTTTGGGGGTTGCCCAAAATCCCAAATTATTTAAAAATCTTGATCCTTCCCTTCAACCCACTACAAGCATGCAATATAGGATTAAAATCTCACAACCACAAGGTAATACAATACATAGCAATATATAATTAACACAGAACATGAACACATATTTGTATATTTACGGCACAATTACAAAATTAAGGCATTTCAGCCTTAAAACGAGCTCTAACTCGACTACATCTTGCCACTCACAAAATTCCTCACAAAATAGATATGTATTACACCCCTATTGCATTACATTTATATAAAAAGTCTTATGAAGGACCGATCCTATCATCTTCTGATTTTTCTCCACAAAAACTCTCCAAAAAGCGTGCATGGCTATTAATAATAGGAAGTCTATCTAGTCTTATCCATTCTCTCTTTATTTTTTTTTCTTTAACTGCTTTAAGGGAGATTTTCTCTGTTTTTTCCCTTTATTCAGCTCCACTGGTCCACGTCTTCATGCTCCACTTGGATTTTTCTTTAATTAAGAAAAGGGTGAGATGCACCTGCATCAGACTCCCGAGGCACAAAAATTTATGACCTCCTGGTCATATGCTTCTCCTTGTCCTTAGCAATTTTATCCACTGCATTCCTTCACTAAAACTGTTTTCATGATTGTGAGATGCAACCAACCTCTGTAGTAACAGTCTCCTCTGTTACACGATACCTCACCAAGCCCTCCTCACTCGGTCTTTTGGCATCCTTCTCTAGGTTGCTGCAAATCTTTTCACCTTCTGTTGCCGCCATCTGCATAAACTCTCCAACTTTAACATAGTTGTACCTCTTTCCCCTTCTGTTCGCATTCTTCTTTCTTCTCTCAGGAATCCTTTCCCTGCTCTGATACCA
>APFE030142169.1:53663-72566 GCA_000404065.3 Pinus taeda
TCTCTCTTTAATTTTTTTTCTTTAACTGCTTTAAGGGAGATTTTCTCTGTTTTTTCCCTTTATTCAGCTCCGCTGGTCCACGTCTTCATGCTCCACTTGGATTTTTCTTTAATTAAGAAAAGGATGAGATGCACCTGCATCACACTTCAAGATTTTTAGGTCATCGGTATATTTCCATGTGACCAAAGATGCACGGAAGAAGCTTGGGCTGATAGGAGAGTTGAGGATATTTGTGGGGTACACTAATACACCTTACAACTATCGAGTGTACTTGCCAACCAGCAGGATGATAGTGGTTTGCAGTGATGTCAGATTTGATGAGGAGAAGGTCATGCGAGTTTCCCTTGAGAGGGAGATTGAGCTACATGTGGTTGAGGATATTTTAGCTCCTAAGGTTTAGGATCCTTAGATTGATGTGGAGAAGCCACATTTAGAGTATCTGGGAGTGGAGAAATCCACTCAAGAAGAGTCTTCCAGAGATAGGAGAAAGCCCACCAGAGAGGTTGACAGGTTATTGCACGATGCACAAGAGAATGTGGGAGCATCGCCACCTTAGCATAGGTAGAGAGGGTCACCTGAGTGGTATAGTGGATACATGGCTCTTGTGAGTGAATGTGTTGAGACATAACCATATTCCTTTGAGGAGGCAGTGTAGCAACCAGTTTAGGTTGATACGATGGTGGACGAATATGACTTGAGAGTTCGTAATAGTGTTTGGGATGTGGTCTTGAGACCAGAGGACAAGTCAGCGGTAGCTCCTGATGGATTTACAAGGTAAAGGAAGTTACATATGGTAGTGTGGAAAAGCATAAGGCCAGGTTTGTGGCCCGTGGCTTTTCATAGGTTGAGGGGATTGACTATGATGACACCTTTTGTCATGTTGCAAGGCACTCATCAATCAGATCTATATTGGAATTATCAGCACAAATGGGTTGGAAGATACATCAGAAGGATGTAAAGATAACCTTCCTTAATGTTATGATTGAGGAAGAGGTGTACATACAACAACCTGAATGTTTTAAGGCCTTCATCCGTGAGTCACATGTGTGCCGACTGAAGAGAGAATTGTATGGGCTGAAGCAAGTGCCCTGTTCTTGGTACACTCGGATCGATAGCTACTGCACCAAGTTGGCCTTCACCAAGAGTGAAGTAGATGCGAACCTGTACCACATAGTGGTGGAAGGTAAATTGTTGATCATATTTTTGTATGTTGACGATTTGATTATGACAGGTGATGATCTGTTGATCAAGTCTTGCAAGGAGGACCTTGCAAGAGAGATTCAGATGAAGGATATGGGGCTCATGAATTACTTTCTATGCATGGAAGTATGGCAGGGTGATGGGGAATTGTTTGTATTTCAAGGCAAGTATGCCAACGAGATACTCACGAGATTCTGCATGGAGAGAAACAAACCCATGGAGACTCCTCTAGCATGTAACTAGAGGAAGGAGGTTGCTACTTCAAGGGAAGTAGTGGAAGCTACTATTTACAGGTAGTTTGTGGGTTCACTCATGTATGTGGTGAACACACGACCATATATGTGCTATATAGTTAACCAGCTTATTCAAGCAATATTTAGGCCTACCAAGCTCTATTGAAAGACGTCAAAGCATGTGTTGAGATACATCAAGGGAACTACTTAGTATAGATTGTGGTATAGACAGACAGAGGGAGTGCAGCTTCAAGGCTTCATCGATGTAGATTGGGAAGGGAGTCCATCCGATAGGAAAAGCATGTCAGGAGGGATCTTCAACATTAGGTCAACAACAGTTTCTTCGTACAACAGGAAACAGAGATTGGATGCACTCAATTCGGTAGAGGCAGAGTACATGGCTACAGTTCAGGCAACATATGAGGTCATTTGGATGAGTAAGATCCTGGTTGGTTTGTTTGGTTAACATATGTATCCAACTGTGATTTTCTACGATAATCAGAGTTGTATCAAACTCTATGAAAATACAATTTTTCATGATCGGTCCAAGCATATTGATATCCAATATCATCATCTCAAAAATTATGTATTGATGTGGATTAAGTTGTTAGAGTACGTTCCCACAAAGGAGCAAGATGTTGACATTTTGAGAAAGGCATTGTCAAGATGTAAATTCAGGTTTCACAAAGACATGATTGGGGTAGTTGATAATCCCTTTCTTTTTGAGAAGGAGTGTTGAGAAATGGCAACAAGAAATTCCAATTTAATTTTTCCTTGAATTAAACTGTGAATTGAAATCAAATTGTATTCTTAAAGAAACTTGTAAATAGCTAATTAAGTTTAATTGACTTAATTAGCTTAGGAATTTTGAGTTGGAAGTCTTTTTGTAGTCATGTATATGTTCTCCCTAAATTTTAGGGGTCTAGGATGAGTTTATTTGAGTTGTAACTAGATAACTCAGTTTGACAGAGTTATACAGAGTCAAACTAGTTCTAACTGTTTGTGGAACTAATAGAGGTCTAGTAGTGAGTTGGTGTTGTGGTGCATCCTCAATTCTTCTCCAACTAACTTAAGATTCCCCCCATGAGAAACTCATGCATGTCAATTAAGAGAAAGACTTAGTTGAGACTAGAGTGCAGGGACAATGTACTATCAGTTGTAGAATGATCTGAGTTGTACAAATCATGCATGGAATCAGAAGAGGACCTAGATTTGGATTGTGCAGTTATGGAAGAAGGAATTCCCAATTAAATTTTGGCTATTCCTCATAGGAATTGCACAAGGAAATAAGGGCTCAGTAGGAAACAAAAAATGGCTAAGTGTTGGTTAGTGCGAGTTTGTGACGCAGAGAGTTGATCATATTTGTGTGGAATTATTCTTGTGAGAACAAGCTTTGTATGATCATTTATATTTCTGATTAATGCAATAGATAGTCGGGGTTTTGAGTAGTGGATTTCCCTAGAGAAACAATTGTGTTATGTGTCTTTGATTATCTTCCTCTTCTCGATTATTGCTTTCATCGATTTTTGGTTTTTTGTTGTTTAAAGAGTAGAGTAGTTTCTTGTATTGTGTTTTAGTACATTACATGAGTTGTGAATCTACAGGAAAATCTACAATGTGAGAAACATGCATAAGCATAAACATAAGCAGTGATCATCAAAGGAATTAGTAACCATGGGAAACAATACATTAACAATATGACATGCACACATAGAGACACTAGATGTAAGGCGGAAATGCAAAGGAAGAAAACCATTGTTGAATGTTCTACTTCGATCTTCTTCTATTATTACAAAATTTTTCTTTACATAGTTACTAGCCACCACCAATGTGCAAGCTACAACTTGTCACTCATGCGAGCCGCTACTCACTCTAGGCCACTACTTGTATGAACTTTCCAGGCCACCACATGTAGCAAGCCACCACTCCCTCAACTTTGTAGGCCACCATCTGCTAGAAGCCACCACTTCCTCAACTTTGTAGGCCACCATCTGCTAGAAGCCACCACTTCCTCAAATTTGTAGGCCACCATCTGCTAGAAGCCAACACTCCTAATAAGTCTCACCTGGCGACCATTGGACTATATATTTCCGAGAAAACTAGCGTCTTTTTGATCTACTAGTCCCACTAAGACGGGTAGCTATCTTACAAACAAACAATTCAAAGTAACTTGTGTTTTCCTTTATTGATGATAGATAAGAGAGAAGTAGAGAGCACCAACCTCAATCTTTTGCTTGGCTCCTTGCTTGTTTCGTCTCTCCTTTGATAGAGCTTGCCACTTCTTCGTCACTTTTCTCGCTTTAAAGAACACCTATAGAGACAAAGCAACAAAACACCATCAAAGCATAGAGATCTGTGATACCATAAACAATGCAGAATTAGAAGTACATTAACTATACAATTGCATTCACAAATACAAGATTCAAAAGTACACAAGTATATGGAGGAAAACTCAAATAAATTTATTGATAGTAGAAGTAGAAGAGAGGATTACAACCCAGCTGTCTGATCCAACATCATCCTCCCAGCATGAAAGCCCTCTTCACCTCATGAAAAGCAAGATCACCGAACAATACAATGTTTCAAAGAGAAACCAACAGAACTTCCTTACAAATTACAAAATTCCAGCCTTTAGATCTCTCAGATGAGGGATCAATATATAGATATTTGCAGAGGGGTGAGTCGGCTTCTTGATTTTTGATTAGTGTCATTTTAATGATAGTTCTTGGTTCCACTTGGATATTTCATGATCTCTTACTCATCCCTGGGCAAATTCAGAGAGGCAAGTGTCATATGAGAAGTTTCTAGAAGATTCTTTGGGTTTCCACTAAGTAAACTGTCTCTGCCATTTGTCTACTCTTGCCCATCGCACCTTACAGAAGGCTCTTTCAGTATGCATCACACCTGACCAGTGTTACAGTCAGTATGCATTGCACCCTTGTTATAGACATATTTGGGCACTGCAACCCCAATCACATATGTCCATAAACCAAGGGCTTCTAAGCCCCCAAAAGTGTTGTTTCATACCATAAAGGAACAAGGTCAGTTGATTACATCATTTCCCAGAGGTTCTCCCTGAAAAACTACTCAGAACTGGTTAAAATTGGACCATCTCACCTGCTCCATGGTCAGGGTTGCGATGCATCTCACCTATTACACATGGGAGTTGCGATGCATACTGAAAATCCCTTCTATAGGGTGCGATGGGTGAGAGTAGACAAATTCAGAGGTAGTTTGCTAGGTGGAAACCCAGAGAATCTTCTAGAAGCTGCTCATTTGACACTTGCCTCTCTCAATTCGCCTATGGATGAGTAAGAGATCATGAAATCTCCAAGTGGAACCAAGAACTATCAGAGAAATGACACTAATCAAAATCCCAAGAGCTGACTCACCCACCTGCAAATATCTACATATGGATCCCTCATCTTAGAGATACAAGGGGCTTGAATTTTGTATTTTGTAAGGAAGTGATGTTTGTTTCTCTGTGAAACATCATAGTTTTGGGTGATCTAGATTTTCATGAGGTGAAGAGGGCTTTCATGTTGGGAGGATGGTGCTGGGTCAGACCACTGGGTTGTAATCTTGTCTTCTACTACTTTTATCAATAAAGCTATTTGAGTTTTCCTCCATATTCTTGCATATTTCTGAATCTTGTATTGATGTATGCATTTGTATGGTTAATATACATCTGATCCTATATTGTTTATGGTTATAGATCTCTATGCTTTGATGGTATTATGTTGCTTTGACTTTACAGGTGTTCTTTGAAGCAGGAAAAGTGAGGAAAGAGTGGCAAACCTCTGTCAAAGGGGAGAGGAAACAAGCAAGGAGCCAAGTGAAAGACTGAGGTTGGTACTCTCTGCTTCTCTCTCATCTATCTCTCATAAAAGAAGACGCAAGTAACTTTAGTTTGTTTGTTTCTAAGATAGCTACCTGTCTTAGTGGGATTAGCAGCTTTGAATGGATGCTAGTTTTCCCAATAACAAAATGGTGACTCCACTAGGGAGTGAATAGTTTGATTGTTAGTCACTGTTGTTTGCTTTATAAACCACACACAGAGCTTGAAGTTAAGTCAGCTAGCCTTCAAACTACTTTTTCTATGCAATTGCAAAGTAGATCAAAGTTGCTTTAGTCAATCTTCGGGTTGGTTTATGAACTAAACATCTAACTTGCAAACATTCTAAGTGCCCTGGTGGTAGCTCAAATAACCTTATTAGATCAACTACTATACTTTGTGTTTACTGCCTATCATAAGCTCAGCCTAAACCCTTGAACTTAGCTACAAACTGTGAGCAAAAACAAAGCTCAGTCTCATCCCTGGACCATTGCACTATCTCCCATTGGCAACCTAGATGAATCACACCTCCCATGTGTTGTAGGTGATTTTAATCCCTATTTCCCTGTGTTATAGGTGTGATGATTGAGTGAGACTGTTTCTGCCTCAAATTTTGGTTCTCTCTTCATTGTCTTCAACCTTATTCAATAGTTTTTCTGTTTGTGATTAGTATACCACTGTTGAAACTCTCTTCCTTTGCATTGTCCAGCCTCCCTTGATAAAGAATTGTGAATGTTTTTATGTATTTTTCATCATTTATAGTTCTCCTTTGCAAACAATAGCATAATCGAACTGTCATATTTTGATTCGAAAGTGTCGCAAGTGTCGTTTTCAGTCAAAGAAAAGAGTGTCGTAAAGTCTTCCTCTTTTAGATAGTCGATTAGACTTTTGCCATTGTATTTGATTTGGATCATCAATTCTTTGAAGTGTCGAAAGCAGTTTTCAAGTCGAAATTGAAAGTGTCGTCTTAGTCTTCCTTTCATTTTTTGAACAAGAAATTGCTAAAGTGTCACTTTGAGAAAAGATATTTTAGATCCATACTTAGTTTTCTTTTTGTCATTCTCAAGTTAAGGAAACTAAAAAACAAATACATGCATGTGCATTTGCATTTAGACTGCATGCGGAAATTGATTTAGGACAATGCATCTTAGTGTGTGCTCTCTTCTCTATGTTGAAATAATTTTACCTCTCTTTCCTTAGTAGCTAGGATTTTCATTGCAAAAATAAAGTAAACGACTATTTATCATCTTATATTGCATATTTAGGAATTGTATATCTACATCATGCGATGAACCTTGAAGGCAAACTTCTTAAGAAAGATCAACTGTAAAATAAACCTCAATGAACATAAAAATGCTTTGGAACCTAACGCACAACATCTAGAAGTCTAGGCTAGAGATGTATTCCAGTGTCGTAAAGCCTGGTAACTATCGTTTTCATCATAGGTTGGATGATTCCTCCTCCTTGATGCGACAAGTGCCAGTACAGACTTGTGATCCCATGTACCGTCGAGTATATATTGAGAGACCACAATAGGCTATATCCTTTATCGTTAGGAAGCCGTGTCTGCCGCCTTATCGATCGCAATGCATTGAACACAACATTAAGGAAGATTGACTGTCGTACGTAAAAAGTATTCTGCAGTTTTGCGATTGGTTTGGTAATCCCTCTGTCCAGATTTCCAAAGTAGTCACTTTCATTCCTTTTTAGACTCCTTAAAAGAAAAGGTCCATCTGAGCACTTGTCACTTATGGCTCATTAAAAATCAAAGGTGACTAGATTCATCTTTAGCTTTTTCTCGACTCTTTAAAATTGAAAAATCAAGTTGTGTCAAAGTGTCATAAAATTTATTTTAATTTGAATAACATCATTTTTCCCTCATTGGTCTTAGGTTAAGAAAATGGAGTCCACCAATCAAGGATTTCCCCTTGGGGGGAATCCTAGTCCCTTCTCCTCTTGGGGAGATGTTGGTGCTCTTCGTATGGCTACTTTGTCCCTTCTAGGACTTACAATCAGCCTGCCAGTATGGCTTTTCTCTACCGCTGTCATTAAAAACACCATGATTCTTGAGCAATCAAATCAACAACTAGATGATACTAGAGTTATCCCCAACCTTCTACTTCGTTTGTTTCTCCCTCTCCTTCCTCTTCGCTTGGTGAAGCCAATAAAACTAAAAACCAAGTAACTGAGAAGAAGAAGAAAGGGAAGGAGAAGATGAAGAAGAAGACAACGACGAAAGGGGGAAACCATACATAGTCTGGCGAAAATCCATACACTGCACCATCCAAACCTAAATCTCCATGTGTCATTTACAAAGGAGACCACTATCATTGAGATTTTCCTTGCATCCCACAGATCTTAACGGACTGGTCTCCTCACTTGCACAATCAAGTGTCGTCAACCTCTGATGATCATGTTGTGAGTACACCGTCAACTAGTGAAAACAAAGTCAATGGGAAAAAATGAATATCTAAATTTCCTTGTAGACTATGTGAAGGTGATCATGCCCTACACCCTTGTCCCTTCCTGGATGAAGCTAAAAGAGTCTTGGATAACCATCCTACTTCACTGCTATGGCCTCCTCCTGGATACGAGAGACTCTTGGCGAGTCCACCGCTAGTTGAAAATCTAAGTGACACACCTTTGTTGTTAGTCGAAGCACCTATCATTGAAGATAAACCCTCTAGGTCCACACTAGACCAAAGTTAATAGGTCGAGATGGCAGTCGACCTAGTCTTGTCTTTAGAAGGTCCACCTTCAGATGATACAATCACCAAAGAGAATGAGAACGACACAGTTCAAATTCTTTTTGTTAACACAGAATCCAATGAACCTGGGGGCAATCTACCTGTTCCTTTACCGTAGGAAGGAAGTTCGTTAGAGATTCATTCGTCCGTCTATTCGGTCCCTCCGCCAGGAAATCTACTTGTTTCCTTCAATTGGAATCTACTAGGGAGACCCCACCTACCATCTAATGTACCATTCTGAATCATAGTACAAGCTTACAAAATGATCATGGCTGATACAATTATAGGTGAAGGGGCCTCCATGAGTATCCTTTCCTCAACTTCTTGGAAAGTACCTGGCTCGCCATCACTTCTGGCTGAGATTTGAAATCTGTCAGGCTTCAACAAAGGAACCAGTCGACCGTTAGGGATCCTTCCAAATTTGCCTATAACTTTGAGAAGTAAAACCATTTATTTGAACGTGATGGCAGTCCAAGGGCCATTAGATTACAATCTACTCCTTGGACATGACTACATTTATAGCATGGGAGCTATTGTTTCCTCACTCTTTAGGGTGATGTGTTTCCTGTATGAAGGCAGAATGGTCCAGCTCATTGACCAACTTTCATTTCTTGGTTCAAACAAGGCTAATAGTCAAATTCCATCCCTAACTAGTCTTTTTGCACAAGGAATGTCTCATCAACCTCCAGTCTGTCCACTTGATGAGCGTGAGTGATTCGATGAATGTGACTAACCCCAGGCGGTATGCACCCTGGTTTGCTTCGGCAAGAAAACCTCAGATATAAGGTAGGTTTCCCTATAGGATATATGACTATTATGACACACCTATCCATTTAGGAAAATGGGATTAGACCGGAAAAGGATTCCCTCATCAAATGTTATGTGAGTGGAAGCTCCCACCATTCACCTTTGTCTATTTCAATGGACAGAGCCAAGGAAGTGTTTCATCTGCAAATGTGGATGAAACAACCTTACTTTAATCTTCCATATGGTAACCTGGAAACTCTACTTCTCTTTATACCTAGGGGCATGCAAACCTTTTGCATGTAAGTGTAAAACGACCTTTTATTTTCGTAGTTTGTAGGCTTATTTTCTTAGTTTGTAGGCTCTCAACCCTTTAACCTCGTAGGTGGGTCATTCCTAGCTTGCATACAAAAGGCTCTGGAGAAAAGTTGTGCATGGGGCAAGCTCCCTAAAAAATGAACCTACTGATGAGAGATATCCTTATTATATGACTGGCACGAGCAATGTTTCCGCAAAGTTCAAGCTCGTTAAAAAATAAACTTAGTTATGAGCATATGTTCCCTTAGAGTTCAAGCTCATTAAAAAATGAACCCACTTTCAGTAAATAACCTTTGTGATCGCATTATTATCAGCTTTTGAGCCTTGTTCATGTTCTTACCATCACCTCCACCTTTTATTCGATCATCCTCTTGCACTTGATTGTTTACCCTTTTGAGGAACAGGTAAGAAGAGTGATTCTGTTAGCCACCTTCTTTACATTGCCGTGATTGAAAAGCTCCAAACCTTACTTGCAACCAGCTACTTCCCGAAAATATCACTCGTTCCTCAAAGACGAGTCTCTCTTAAGCTCTTTTTAAACTCATAAAATATAAAAATATTTCCGAGCAATTGGCGTCTCTAGCTTGTTAAAGTGATTGGAAGTGCCATGCCTCCTCTAGATTTTAATCTTTTTGGACCTGAGGGATCATTACACAAAAATATCGAGTTCTTGTCTTTTTCGGCTTGTTAAAGTGATCAGAAAAGTCATCCCTTTCGTATCATTTTATACTTTTCAGACTTAAGGGATTATACTACGAAAAAGGATTACTGGAGTTTCCTTTCCGTCTCTTTTCAGACTCTCTAAAATTGAAAAGGATCGAGTTATCTTTGTCGTTAAACTCGTTAAAACAATAGCGAAAAACTTATCCATTATAGACAAGAGCGAGTTTCACTGTCGCTAGGCTCGCTAAAACATAGCGATAGGTTTGCCCGAAGGGAAAATTATAGAACAAGCATATGTTATCCTCCTCAAGCTTGACAAAATTAAAGAGGTACTGGTCGGAAATGACTGGGGAAAAATTGGGAAGAAATCTTGAAGAAATTTATTGGTAGCAGGTCGCTCTTGAACATGACACTTTCACTCCATCACCATGATTGAGTCGGGTTGGGTTATTCCATTCACTGGTCATATCACCATTGGTCCTTCGTACCATCCATTTTTTGGGTTAACGCTACCAATCCATTTTCAATGTCGCCGATATGTTCAAGAGAATTCGCTTAAAGAATTCACCAACCCAGCTTATGCCTCATTTGCTGTAATACCTTCATGCTCCATTCTTTCATGACCACCACCTTGAACCTTGTATCATCAGATCGTTTTCACCTTTGTAAAATCATTTTCTCCATTCTGTGTTGTAGATGTGGGATTCATTAACGCCCTCCTACGATGTGTCACTTCTTGTCGAAATTAGCTCATTATCCAAGAAGTCGACCTAGGAACAACCCTTTCAGTACTTTGCAGCTTGCATGCCTCAATGGAAAATTTCTCACTTCCAGTAACAGGTTTACATCAATGGCCTTTAACCGAAATATTTTTTACGTGGTGTTCAAAATCGACTCATGTATTCACACCACGTGAATTGTACTGCAGTACCTTGAGGGTCATCATCATTATCAGTGATTCCTCTCGCACTTGTTAATAGATTACATCATTGGCTGGTAATCAGGTGATGTCTTTCCATGTTCGACATCAAAACATCTTTTCACATGGATTGACTTGTACTTCGGGTGAAGATTGAACGAGTTTGAAGACCCAAGATCTAGTTTGATCCATCCAGGCTACGATATATTCAAGAAAATAAAGACATCAAATGTTCATCATAGCTGCACAGATAATCATCCAAGCTAAGGGATAATGGCTCTACCAAAATCATCAGTCTGCCACACAGACGGTTGCCTATCCTATGTACATGAAAATGAATTTATAAAGCTGAGCATGGGAATGCCCACCTCAACTAGATCATGAAAATATTATGAAGATAATGTATTTTATTGTATCTTATTATAGGTCACCATCCAGTTTCGTAAAACCTTGGATCGTCATGATAAAGTATTTCACCCGACATCAGATGATTTATGACCTCATGCTTTAGGGGGCAACTGTTATAGACATATTTGGGCACTGTAACCCCAATCACATATGTGCATAAAACAAGGGCTTCAAATCCCCTAAAAGTGTTGTTTCATACCCTAAAGGAACAAGGTCAGCTGATTACATCATTTCCCATAAATTCTCCCTGAAAAACTACTCAGAACTGGTCATGTACTCCATGGTCGAGGTGCGGTCCATCTCACCTATTACACATGAGGGATGCAATGCATACTGAAAAGTCCTTCTATAGGGTGAGATGGGCGAGAGTAGACAAATGGCAGAGGCAGTTTCCTAGGTGGAAACCCAGAGAATCTTCTAGAAATTGCTCATTTAACACTTGCCTCTCTCAATTTGCCCAGGGATGAGTAAGAGATCATGAAATCCCCAAGTGGAACTAAGAACTATCAAAGAAATGACACTAATAAAAATCCCAGAAGCTAAGTCACCCACCTGCAAATATCTATATATGGATCCCTCATCTTAGAGATCCAAGGGGCTCGAATTTTGTATTTTGTAAGGAATCGTTGTTGGTTTCTCTGTGAAACATCATAATGTTGGGTGATATAGATTTTCATGAGGTGAAGAGGGCTTTCATGCTGGGAGGATGGCATTGGGTCAGACCACTGGGTTGTAATCCTCTCTTCTACTACTTCTATCAATAAAGTTATTTGCGTTTTCCTCCATATTCTTGCATATTTCTAAATATTATATTGATGTATGCATGTGTATGTTTAATATACATCTGATCCTATATTGTTTATGGTTATATATCTCTATGCTTTGATGGTATTATGACGCTTTTACTCTATAGGTGTTATTTGAAGTGGGACAAGTGAGGAAAGAGTGGCAAAGCTCTGTCAAAGGGGAGAGGAAACAAGCAAGGAGCCAAGCGAAAGACTGAGGTTGGTACTCTCTCCTACTCTCTATCTATCTCTCATAAAGGAAGACACAAGTAACTTTAGTTTGTTTGTTTCTAAATTAGCTACCTATCTCAGTGGGACTAGCAGGTCTGAATGGACACTAGTGTTCCCGATAACAACCCTTAGCATGGAGCAGTCTGTATGGTCCAATTTTGACCATTTCTGAGTGGTTTTTAAGGTTGAACTTTTGGGAAATGATGTAATTAGTTGAAACAACACTTTTAGGGGTTTAAGAGCCCTTGGATTATTGACATATGTGATTGGGGTTGCAGTGCCCAAATATGTCTATAACAGTTTCCCCCTAAAGCATGAGGTCGTCAATCTTCTGATGTCACATGAAATGCTTTATCCTGAGGATCTGAGGTTTTCCGAACTGGAAGGTGACCTGTATAAAATACAATACAATACATTATATTCATATTATTTTCATGATCTAGCTAAGGCAGGCATTCCGATGCTCAACTTTATAAATTCATTTTCATGTACATAGGACAGACAATCATCCGCTGTTGCAAACTGGTGATTCTTGTAGAGCCATCATCCCTTAGCTTGGATGATCATCTATGCAGCTATGGCATAGATTTGACGTCTTTATTTTCCTAAATATGTCGCAACCCAGATGCATGAAACTAGATCCGAGGTCTTCAAACTCGTTCAATCTTTGCCCGATGTACAAGTCGATCCATGTGAAAGGATGTTCTGAAGTCGAACATGGAAAGACATCGCTTGATTACCAGCCAATGATGTAAGCTGTTAACAAGCGCGAGAGGAATAACCGATAATGATAATGACCCTCAAGGTAATACAGTACAATTTATGTGGTGTGAATATAGGATCTGATGTCAAACACCACGCAAAATCTTTCGGTCAAAGGCCATTGATGTAAACCTATCGCCGGAAGTGAGAAACTTGCCATTGAGGCATGCAAGCTTCAAAGTACTGAAAGGGTTGTTCCTAAGTCAACTTCTTGGATAATGAGCTGATGTCGACAAGAAGTGACCTGTCATAGGAGGGCCTTAATGAATCCCACATCTATGACATGAAATGAAGCAAATGTTTTTCTAGAGGTGAAAATGATCTGATGATACAAGGTTTAGGAATGGCGGTCATGAAAAATGGAGAGTGAAGGCATTGCAGTGGATGAGGCATTGGCTGGGTTGGTGAATTCTCTGAATGACTTCTCTTGAACATATCGGAAACACTGAGATGGATTGGTAGCGTTAACCCCATGGATGGTGCAGAGGACCAATGATGTTGGTGAACGGAATAAGCCAACCCGACTCAATCATGGTGATGGAGTGAAAGTGTCATGTTCAAGAGCGACCTGCTAGCAATGAAGTTCTTCAAGTTTTATTCCCTTTTTCCCCAATCATTGTTGACCAGTACCTCTTTATTTTTGTCAAGCGTGAGGAGGATAACATATGCTTGTTCTATAATTTTCCCTTCGGGCAAACCTATCACTATGTTTTAGCGAGCCTAACGATAGTGAAACTCGCTCTTGTCCGGATGGACAAGTTTGTCACTATTGTTTTAACGAGTTTAACGACAAATATAACTCAGTCAATTTCATGTTTAGAGAGTCTGAAAAAAGACAGAAAGGAAACTCCAGTACTCCTTTTTCGTGGAATAATCCCTTAAGTCTGAAAAAGTATAAAATAATACGAAAGGGGTGACTTTTCGATAGCTTTAGTGAGCCAAAAAAGACAAGCACTCAATCTTTTTGTGTAATGGTCCCTCAGGTCCAAAAATATTAAAATGTAGAGGAGGGATGGCACTTCCCTTTACTTTAATGAGCTAGAAAGGCCAGTAGCTCAACAATCTTTTCATATTTTACGAGTCTAAAAGAGCTTAAATGGGACTCATTTTTGAGGAACGAGTGATGTATCTGGGTATCAACTAGTTCCAGGTAAGTTTGGAACTTTCTCAAACATGCCAGTGTAATGACGGTGGCTAATAGAATCACTTGTCGAAGATGTTCCTCAAAAACGTAAACAATCAAGTGGAGGCGTATGATCGGCTAAAAGAGTGGAGGTGACAGTAAGAACATGACCAAGGCTCAAAAGGCTAATAGCAATGTGATCACAAAGGTTATTTACCAAGGGTGGATTCATTTTTTAATGAGCTTGAATCTTTAGAAACTATGCTCAGTGGCGGGTTTATTTTTTAATGAGCTTGAACCTTGCGGTAACATTACTCGAGATAATAGTCAGAGAAGTTCAATTTACCATTAACACTGTATTCTTTCGATGGCCTTACAACATGTTCAATTAATCCATCAAATTGATTAGAAATGCAAATACATGCTTGAAAAACGAGTTAAAAACTAACATCTTACTTGAATTACGTGAATGGTAACATAAAAGCAGTTTTACCTCTCATTTTTACCATTTCATTCAAATTTTGGATTGTTGGAGCTTTGGAGGTGTTTTCCCCCTTGAATTTCATCAGCTGATTTTTGGAGATCTAGTGGACTATTTTCCATGCCGTTTGGACCAGGTAGGAGCTAACCCTGAGCTCTTCAATTGCATTCCTTCCTTTTCTGATTCTGAGCAATTTTTCCTGTTCTTTTGGGCCCCAAGGGTTTGAACAATTCATTCTATCCCCATCGCACCTAGTATGCATTGAAAAATTAGATGCATACTGAGCTAGCCATTGGCTAGTTAGTATGCATCTCACCCTATACACAGGCAGGGTGTGATGGGCGCAGGAGGGAAAGTTTATGCAATGTTTTCTCATGAAATTTTTGCTTGTTTTTGCGCAAATCAGGATCCTAATACATCTCTTGTTTGCGTTTCAAGATTCATCGGATCAAGATGATCATTACATGGTGTGAATGTGAGCATGAAGAAGAGGACATGATTGCCTTACACGATCCAGGTACGGTTACTCCATTGCGAAACTGTGGCTTGGTCAAATTCTCCCGCATATCTAGCATGAGGCAACAAATCAATTTGTTGCAATATCGTCTCGATGCATGGGATCCGACCAACCAAGTGTTCCAGATTAGAGGAAAATCCATCCCTTTGACAGTTGAGGATATCTACTTTTTGACTGGGTTATCGAGGCGTGGTGCCCCTCTCTCACTATCAGGATTTTCCCATGGGGGTGAATCCATGAGGGATTATATTCGCCAGTTTTGTAGATATGGATCTCAGTCGAGTAGGGATGGCAAGATCAGTATTCGAGATGTCACTGATTGGTCCTTGAGGACTATTTTATTCACCTTTACTAGATTGGCTGGTAGTATGACTCTTCATTTGGCCAACACATCTTATATGCAATATGCCCTGGAATGCCTTGAACCAAAGGTATTCAACTGGTGTGATGTAGTACTTTCAGTTATAAAAGAACAACTTTCCAAGGTGAAGAATGGAAGGTCCAATAACTTTGGTTACAGTTCCATTCTAATTGCTTTTTCCTTGGAGAGGATTCCACTGATGTAGCCATAATACATTTCACTTGGATTGCCAGCACCGAGGGAACCACGGATGCATAGATGGGTTGATCTCATGGCCAGACATGCTGGTCAATCACAGATTTCATTCTTTGATGCCTTCTTTGAGTGGTTTGACCATCAAGAGATGGTCTTCATAGAGTATCCATACATTAGGATGGATTTCCGAGGCGACCCGGATTTGGCGTTACCGCTAGCGAGCAGTGGGGTGTTATAGGTAAAAATATCTGACCATATATTTGTTTATTGCTTTTATAATGTTCTTGTGTTTTTTAAAGGTTATCAAGACTAATCAAACTCATATATGTGTGCAGATATTGGACCTGTGTGACCATCAGCGTGCCCGAGGGTAGCAGCTACTGTTCCAGCAGGAGAGGCTGTAGGGAGGGTTGTCCTTCGCGATCTGGACATAGCAAAGACCCTTGCAGTGTTGCAAGATCAGATCGAGGGTCTCACCCTTGATATTCAGGATGTGAGGACCGATGAGTTACCTCTAAGATTATAGCGCTATACCACTGGCGTGCCGAGTCAATGGACTAGGCTCTTACATATGATCGCATAGGCGGTGACTTACTATCACCGGCACCATTAGTCTAGGGTGATTTTTTGCATTTTTGAGTTTTTGGATCGTATGACCAATTTTGTCCTGGACACAAAACATTTTGTAAAAACTATAAACAAATATATATTTTTTATTTTCGGAGTTTTATTTCGGTTAAGTTATGTGATCCTGATGCAAATATTGATTGAAATGCTTTTTCCTTTATAAATGCCGCAAATGTCTATCTAGCACATAATTTTCTAGTGAATCAGTTAATGTGTTTAAGTTTATGGAAATGTGTTGATATTGAATAGAATCAAACTGCCTTTCAAAAATCCCGACCCTTAGGAACATACGATAGATAGCTAGATTCCGAATGGAATAGACGCCAATAAGTTGTAGGATGATAGGTTGTGAATCTAGCCTGACAACAAGTCGACGTAAGCCATGTGCGATGCCATCAAAGAGAAGTTCCATCAATGCATTGTACTCAGTGATGTTGTTCATTTATCACCCAATACATATCCCTCTGAAACTCACTAACTCGCCGCTTGGATAAAAAATGGCGCAGGCTGTAGAGGATAAATTCCTCGTACTACGACTAACTCCGTCGGTGTATCCAATGAATGATTCCAACAGGTCTGACATCTGCAAAAAATGCAAAGTGGATTAATTAACAAAAATGACCACTCTTGATGAAAACAAAAATGGAACAAAGCATATAAAGAGATTACTACACTTAATCAAGCATAGTAATGCTTAAGGTACAACCTGTTTCTGGGTTGCGACAGTGGAATCCCATCGTAATATACTAGATCATAGGCTCCTTTTTCTAATACTTGTTTAACAATGTAGGGGCCCATCCACAAAGGTTGGAAATTACCTGCCCCCAATTTATTGGATTCCTAATCGTATAGCAAGACCAGGTCACCTTCTGAGAAGACACGAGTTTGACATTTTTGTCAAATTGTGCCTTGACTCGTTTCTTATGGGCTTTGTTAGCCAAAGCAACATCATAATGGGTTTTATCCAATTGGATTAGTTTCAATAAACGAGCCTATTCCTTCGAAGTTTCGTGAAGTAGAATGATTGTGAGCTTGAGAGATGAAATTTCACACTGAATCAATAAGACTGCTTCCAGGCCATACACCAATTGAAAACATGTAAATCTGGTCGCATTTCTCATCGATGTCCTATATGCCCACAAGGCTGAGTACAGGATTAAGTGCCAATTCCGTTTGTGGACTCCAATCATTCTTTGCAGCATGTGCTTTAGGACTTTGTTGATGGCCTCAACTTGTCCATTAGCTTGCAGATAATACAAAGTATAACTATCATGGGATAGTCCTAATTTTGCAGCCAATTCAATCATCACGTGATTGTGAAAGTGCGATCCATGATCTGTGAGTACAACTTGTGGAACACATAATCTAGATGCTACATGATTGAAAAAGAAAAGAGCAGTCGTTTTGCTACTGTTGTTTAATGTAGGCATCGCCTCGGCCCATTTTGTAAAATAGTTGACTGCAACTATAATATACCCATGCCCCCTAGCCGATGTGGGGTTACATGCCATGAAATCTATGCCTCATTTGGTGAATGGCTCAAGAACAACTACTGGACACAGTGGTGCAGGTGGTAATATGGTTTTGTGATCGAAGTTCTGACAGGCATGGCAACTTCTGACCGTGATTATGCAATCTTTGAATATAGTAGGCGAGAAATAACCTGCTTGTAAGATATTTTGTGCCGTAGCATAACTAGATTGATGCCCCCCACATGCACCTGAATGACAATCATTCAAGACTTTTACAGCCTCCTCATGTGTGAGGCACCTCTACAAAACTGTATTGACACCACGACAATAAAGTGTATCACCGATGATCATGTATTCTTTGGCTTGGTATCGAGTGCATCGTTGTTTGATGTGAGAGGTATTAGGCCTAAAGGTTTGGGTTTAGGTTTGGAGATAGATGTTGATGGTTGTTCAAATATATTCAGTCTATCCAAAATATTTCCTAGAGATTTGGCATGAACTTGCAATGAAGGTTGATTGAAAGAACTAACTTCAGGAATAGAAGGATATAAGCGGATCCCAGTTCCAAAATGCAAAGGAGTACTGGACAGAAGATCTTCTACAACTTCTTCTATAGAAATCAGTCCAGGTGCAAGAGGTAGATTTTCAGGTCCATAAAATATTTCTGGGGCCGAAGAAGGCATAGTTTCTACAATGACAGATACTGGAGGGGTGACACCTTCTGAATTATGGAACTCAACTCCCAGATGTTCAGGTGAGTGAACTTCAGTTTCTATATCAGCTCTAGATGGAGATGTTTCAGGTATTGAGGTGCCTACTGTTACACTAGGATTAGTTCTAATGTCCTCTTGTAACCTGAAGCTTCTTCTGTATAGGTAGATGTATTAGAAATTAGTCTCTGATGATGTTCAAACACAAGTTTCAAATAAACTAGGAGAGGTGGACTTAGTTAAATGAGACTGTTTCGCCTGGAATGGTTTCGTTTCCAAAGTTAAAGATGGTTGACTCACTAGCCTCTATGAACAATGGGGTTTTGATTGACTTTCTTCCACGATTGCGGATTACTTAATCAACTCAAAATTAAAAGGGGAAAATTTTATTCTGTATTAAATGAATTTTATGGCGCTTTGACACAACTTTGCTTTTTCAATTTTTAAGAGTCGAGAAAAAGCTAAAGGTGACTCTAGTCGCCTTCGATTTTTAATGAGCCTGAAGTGACAAGTGCTCAGATGGACCTTTTCTTTTAAGGAGTTGAAAAGGAACGAAAGTGACTGCTCTGGAA
>APFE030142187.1:0-14284 GCA_000404065.3 Pinus taeda
TAGAGTAACTTAGGTTAGGCTAGGCTAGGCTAAGCTAAAGTAGCCTAGAGTAGGCTAGGTAGGCTATTAGGCTAGGCCAGGCGAACCTATAGTAGGTTAGACAAGAGTAGGTTAGGCTAGAGTAGGTTAGGGTAAAGTTAGGTTAGGCTAGGCTAGGCAAACCTATAGTAGGTTAGAGAAGAGTAGGTTAGGCTAGAGTAGGTTAGAGTAAAGTTAGGGTAGGCTAGGCTAGGCTAAAGTTTGCTAGGCTAGGGTAGAGTAGGTTACGTTAGGTTAGGCTTCAATATGCTAGGGTAGGTTGTGCTAGAGTAGGATAAGCTAGGCTATGCTAGAGTAAATTTAGCTAAGCTAGGCTAGACCACGTTAGGGTAGGTTATGCTAGAGTAGGATAGGGTAGGTTATGCTAGAGTAGGATAAGCTAGGCTACGTTAGAGTAGGCTTGGCTAGGCTAGGCTAGACTATGTTAGGTAGGCTATGTTAGGTGAGGCCAAGCAAAACTAGGTTAGGCTAGGGTAGGCTAGAGTAGGCTAAGCTAGGGTAGGCTAGGGTAGGCTAGAGTAGGCTAAGCTAGGGTAGGTTAGGCTAGGCTGAACTATGTTAGGTAGGCTAGGGTAGGTGAGGCCAAGCTAGACTAGGTTAGGCTAAGGTAGGCTAGAGTTGGCTAACCTATGGTTGGGTAGGCTAGGCTAGGCTAGGCTAGAGTAGGCTAAGGAAGGTTATGTTAGGGTAGCCTAGGGTAGGTGAGGTTAGGTCTAAGTAGACTAGGTGAGGGTAGGGTAGGGTAGCATGTAGTAGGGTAAACGAGAGTAGGCTAGTATAAGATAGGTTAGGTTAGGCTAGGTTGGTAGGTTAGAGTAGGCTAGGCTAGGCTAGGTTACGGTAGTCTAGGGTGGCCTAGAGTAGGGTAGTCTATGGTAGCCTAGAGTAGGCTATGCTAGAGTAGGATTGGCTAGGCTAGGCTAGAGTATGTTAAGTAGGCTATGCTAGGTGATGTCAAGCTAAACTAGGTTAGGCTAGGCTAGAATAGATTAGGCTAAGCTAGGGTAGGCTAGGATAGGCTAGGGTTGGCTAACCTATGGTTTGGTAGGGTAGGCTAAGCTAGGTTAGAGTAGGCCAAGGAATGTTATGTTCTGGTAGCCTAGAGTAGGTTATGTTAGTTTTAAGTAGACTAGGTTAGGGTAGGGTAGGGTAGCCTATAGTAGGTCATACTTGAGTAGGCTAGTATAAGCTAGGTTAGGCTAGGTTAGGTTGGTAGGTTAGAGTAGGCTAGGCTAGGCTAGAATAGATTAGGCTATGCTAGGGTAGGCTAGGATAGGCTAGAGTTGGCTAACCTATAGTTTGGTAGGCTAGGCTAGGCTAGGCTAGAGTAGGCTAAGGAATGTTATGTTGTGGTAGCCTAGAGTAGACTATGTTAGGTTTAAGTAGACTAGGTTAGGGTAGGGTAGCCTATAGTAGGGTATACTTGAGTAGGCTAGTATAAGCTAGGTTAGGCTAGGCTAGGTTGGTAGGTTAGAGTAGGCTAGGCTAGGCTAGGTTAGGGTAGGCTAGCATAGCCTAGAGTATGGTAGATTAGAGTAGGCTAGGCTAAGCTAGGTTGGTAAGCTAGAATAGGCAAGGCTAGGCTTAAGTAGACTAGGTTAGCGTAGGCTAGAGTAGCCTACAGTAGGCTAGTATAAGTGAGGCTGGGCTAGGTTAAACTAAAGTAGGTTAGTCAAGGCTAGGCTAAAGTTCGTTAGGCTAGGGGAGAGTAGGTTACGTTAGGCTAGGCTACAATATGCTAGGGTAGGTTATGCTAAAGTAGGATAAGCTAGGCTATGCTAGAGTAGGTTTGGCAAGGCTAGGCTAGACTACATTAGGGTAGGTTATGCTAGAGTAGGATAAGCTAGGCTATGCTAGAGTAGGCTTGGTTAGGCTAGGCTAGACTATGTTAGGTAGGCTATGCTAGGTGAGGTGAGGCTAAACTATGCTAGGCTAGGTTAGGGTAGGCAAAGCTAGGGTAGGCTAGGCTAGGCTAAGCTAGGGTAGTGTAGGGTAGACTAAGCTCGGTAGGGTAGAGTTGGCTAACCTATGGTAGGGTAGGGTAGGTTAGGGTAGGCTACGCGAGGTTAGGGTAGGCTAGCGTAGCCTACAGTATGGTAGAATAGAGTAGGCTAGGCTAAGCTAGGTTGGTAAGCTAGAATAGGCAAGGCTAGGCTTAAGTAGACTAGGTTAGCGTAGGCTAGAGTAGCCAAGAGTAGGCTAGTATAAGCAAGGTTGGGCTAGGCTAAACTAAAGTAGGCTAGTCTAGGCTAGGCTAAAGTTCATTAGGCTAGGGTAGAGTAGGTTATGTTAAGCTAGGCTACAATATTCTAGGGTAGGTTATGCTAAAGTAGGATAAGATAGGCTATGCTAGAGTAGGTTTGGCAAGGCTAGGATAGACTACATTAGGGTAGGTTATGCCAGAGTAGGATAAGCTAGGCTATGCTAGAGTAGGCTTGGTTAGGCTAGGTGAGCCGAGGCTAAACTAGGCTAGGCTAGGTTAGAGTAGGCTAAGCTAGGGTAGGCTAGGCTAGGCTAAGCTAGGGTAGTGTAGGGTAGGCTAAGTTGGGTAGGCTAGAGTTGGCTAACCTATGGTAGGGCAGAGTAGGCTAACCTATTGTAGGGTAGTGTAGGCTAGGCTAGGCTAGAGTAGGCTAAGGAAGTCTATGTCAGGGTATGCTAGAGTAGGCTAGGCTAGGTTTAAGTAGACTAGGTTAGGGTAGGCTAGAGTAGCCTAGAGTAGGGTAGACTAGAATAGGCTAGGCTAAGCTAGGTTGGTAGGCTAGAGTAGGGAAGGCTAGGCTTAACTAAAGTAGGTTAGCGTAGGCTAGGGTAGCCTAGAGTAGGGTAGACTAGAGTAGGCTAGTATATTCTAGGCTAAGCTAGGTTAGGTTAGGGTAGGCTAGGGTAGCCTTGAGTAGTGTAGGCTAAAGTAGGCTAGTATAAGCTAGGCGAGAGTAGGCTATGCTACAATAAGCTAAGCTAGGTTGGGATAAAGTGCGGTATGTTGGGTTCGAGTAGGCTAGGCTAGGCTAGGCTATGCTAGATTACGCTAGGCTAGGCTAGCTACGCCAAATTACAATAAGCTAGGCTAGGCTATGGTAAGCTAGGCTAGATTAGAGTAGGCTAGATTAGGTTAGGCTCTTATAAGCTAGCCTAGGGTAGAGTAGGTTGGGCTAGGTTAGAATTGTCTAGGCTAGGCTAGGCTTAGCTAGCCCAGAGCAAGCTAGGCTATTCTAGAGTAGATTAGGGTAGAATAGGCAACAAAAGCCTATGCTATATTAGACTAGGCAAGAGTAGGCTAGGCGAGAGTAGGATAACCTAGGCTAGGCTAGAATAGGTTAGGCTAGGTTAGGCTTGGCTAGGTTAGGCTAGAGTAAGCTAGGCTAGCCTAGGCTAGGCTAGGATAGGCTAGAGTATGCAAGGCTAAATTAGGGTAGGATAGATTGGTTAGGGTAGGCTTGGGTAGGCTAGATTAGGCTATGCTAGAGTAGGTTATGCTAGGCTAGGCCAGGCTAAGCTATGTTAGGCCAGGCTATGCTAGGCTAGGCTAGGCAAGACTAGCCTAGGATAGAGTTGGCTAGGCTAGGCTAGCTATGCCAAATTACGATAGGCTAGGCTAGGCTAGGCTATGGTAAGCTAGGCTAGGGTAGAGTAGGCTAGGCTAGGTTAGGCTCTCGTAAGATAGACTAAGGTAGAGTAGGTTGGGCTAGGTTAGGGTGGGCTAGGCTAGGATAGGATTGGCTAGACTAGAGCTGGCTAGGATATGCTAGGCTAGATTAGTGTAGAATAGTAAATGATAGACTATGTTAGATTAGGCTAGGCAAGAGTAGGCTAGGCTAGAGTAGGCTACGGTAGGTTAGGCTATAGAGTAAGCTAGGCTAGTGTAATCCAGGCTAGAGTAGGCTACGGTATGTTAGGCTATAGAGTAAGCTAGGCTAGTGTAAGCTAGGCTAGAGTAAGCTAGGCTAGGCTAGGCTACAATATGCAAGTCTAAATTAGGGTAGGCTAGGTAGGTTAGCGTAGGCTTAGGTAGGCTAGGTTGGGCTATGCTAGAGATTGGCTAGGCTAGGCTAGGATAGCCTAAAGTAGGCTAGATTGGGCTATGCTAGAGATTGGCTAGATTGGGCTATGCTAGAGATTGGCTAGGCTAGGCTAGGATAGAGTTGGCTAGGATAGCCTAAAGTAGAGTAGGTTATGATAGGTTGTGCTCGGGTAGGATGGAGTAGACCATTCTTAGGGTAGAGTAAACTAGGCTAGTCTAGGCTAGACTAGTCAAAAATAAGATAGGTTAGAGTAGGTTATGTCATGATAGGATAGAGTGTAGGCTAAGCTATGATAAGCTAAAGTAGGTTAGGGTAGAGTCGTTTGGGCTAGAGTAGGGCGGGCTAGGATCTATTTGGCTAGGCTAGAGTAAGCTAGGCTAGGTTAGGCTAGAGTAGGCTAGGATATAGTAGGTTATGCTAGGCTAAGCTAGCTAGAGTAGGGTAAGCTAAAGCATGCCAGCATAGAGTAGGTTAGGCTAGGCTATTCTAAGCTAGGGTAAGTTGGGCTAGAGTAGGCTAAGGTAAGCTAGGCTACAATAGGCTAAAATAAGCTAGGTTAGGCTAGAGTAGGCTAGGATATATAGTAGCGTTAGAAAGAGTAGGGAAGGGTAGGGTAAGTTAGGTTGGATTAGATAAGTTAGTCTAGAGTAGTTTAGAGTAGGGTAGGCTAGGATAAACTATATTAGGTTTGTCTAGGCTAGGATAACATAGTTTTAGAGTAAGATAGGGTAGCCTAATCTAGGATAGGCTAGGGTAAGCTGGAATAGGATAACCTAGAGTAGGTTAGAGTAGGCTAAAGAACACTCGACTATAATAAGTTAGAATAGGAAAAGTTAGGCCATGGTAGGCTAGAGTATTCTATGGTATGCTAGCATAGAGTAGGTTATGGCAGAGTAGACTAAGATATAATAGGCTAGAATATGGTAAACAGGAGTAGGCTAGACTAGGCTAGACTAGAGTAGGGTATGAAATGACATGATAGAGTAGGTTAAGATAACATAGCCTAGGCTAGAGAGAGATATACTAGAGTAGGATAGGCTAGGTAGGTTATGTTAAGATTTGTTAGGTAATCGAAGAGGATCCTAATTAAAAGGCATAAAACTCAAAGTTCAGAAAAGCTAATGGAAATATTTCCTCGTTGAAGAGCTCAATAAGGTAATTCTGATACAACTTGAATTGTGTTGAATGGAGTTTACATGTGAAAGATAGGCAATTCGAAGATTTTGACCAATGGGAAAAAAGTTAAAGTTAAAGGGTGATGTGGCATATTCTAGAACTGACACATGACATAGTGTGGAGATGACACATCAGTAGAGTCAACAATTGATGAGTAAAGTGTAACTGGAAATGCATGGAAACCTAGTTGGCAGATTAGGTGCTCTAATGGGGGGCTTCCACATGGCACCTCAGAACACCAAAAGGTTTAATTTGGTCCAATAGTTGGCATTAATGGGGTTTGAACTCACAATTTATGGAACAACAATACAATGAATTATCCATCGAGCCATGACTAGAAGGTGTGATATCGAGATGATAAAGAATATGTATATGTTTTGAATGTCATATATGATGAAAAGGGGTGGGTGGAGACCGCCAAAATTAGCATCTCTTCCAAACTAAAGTCTTACAAATATTCACCAACGAAGGCTGACAACTCTGCCATGTACACCACTACATAGCCACATGATTGGATGATGATGTGGTTGGTGAAACCTATTGGTTTTATATTCATGGGCATAGAATGGTTCCTTATATATTAAAATTGAATGCTTGGCAGAATAGATGAATCAGGTTGGTGTTAACATATATGTATGGACAACGATGCAAGTAGTCATTAAAAGAAATATGCACACAAAACAAAAAAATGTGTTACATTGTTTATTATTGCAAAGGGTTCAAATGAATATGTATAACATTTTGTAGTAATTACAAAAATGTGCACGCAAACCAAACAATTGTGTTACATTGTTTATTATTGCAAATGGTTCAAATGGATATGTATAAAATTTGGTATGTAATTGGATGGAAATGTAACAATATGCACATGCATGGAATATTATTATTATGGGATATTTTTTGATGTAATGTTTGGATAGAACATTATTATTATAATACACCGATGGGATTAAACAATACAGCATATACATTATATCGTTACAACAATAATTTAAATATATGCCACTTTTTTTTTATAAGAAAGGGGTGCAATTTCCATGAGTTCAACCTTGGGGCGAACCCCCAACATAATATAAACACAAAAGATTTGAAATTGAGTGATATTGGTGTGGTTATAATGTTTCGATGTGCCAATAGTTTTTAAGACTTATATTTGGCCTGTGTATTTTTGAATGTAAGTGGTTTTTGGAGCTTGATTTTATAGCAGCCAATGAGGGTTTTCGGTGGCATTTTAGAAACAACTCCTTGGTAGCAAAAAAGCTCAGTTTAGTAGAAAATGATCAATTTTTTAGCAATATTTTGAAGGAATTTTTTCTTATTGTATTTTCATTTTTGGCAAGAATAATAAAGAGGCCACTCTCTTGTAACCACACTAAATGAATTGATGAGCCTCATCATTGGGTAACTATATGGACCTTAATACACCTCGTAGCTTATTAGAAACAACACTTCTCATAAATTATTACATATTTTGATTTTATTTTGCTTTATGAGATGAGTCAAAGTGAGATATTATGCCTACTGGACTAATGTGCATTGATTGCAGGTTTTTGAGAGAAAATCATGGAAATTTTGGCTAATTAAGGGTTGGAAATCGAATGAGATAAGGAGGAGAGATTGTAGGACGTATATCCTCCTCATTTACTCCTCACTCATTTTAATATTCCTCCATCAATCACACTAGCTCAGAGTTACAAGCATCCAAGTCATGGAGATGAAAAGGCAGCCGAGAAAGTGACAATCAAAGAGCTAGTTTATATCGAGTTTGGGAGCCAAGCCTCCCTAGATTTAAGGAAGTCATTAGAGAATTCTATTTTATAAATAAGGAGGGCTAAAGCCTCATTAGGATTCAAATTTTTGTTGTAAAAACATTAGTCATTTTCGAGTTCAAGACTTGTGGAAGACATTGTGATGTAATTTTTTGTTTTGATATTGAGAATGAGAATTTCCTTGTTTTAGCTCTCAGTTGAATCAGAGGGCTAAAGCTCTTGGGTTAGGGCCCAACCCTAGCAGCAAAGGCTCCTCTTCTTGTATTTGTATGTTTAGATTGATTTCATAAATTAATGGTTGAATTGTCTTTAGTATTATTTCATTGCAAGTAGTTGTGGATTTGATTGAGTTTGCTTCCATTTGTATTTTACTTTATCAGTAGCTTAGAAGAGATAAAGGGACATAAAAAAATTGTCAGTGGGTGGATTTTGCCTCACTTCTCCCTTCAAAGGTCATGGTTTGAGGAAATAGCTTCTATGCCGCCCCAAAAAGACAAAATTTTGATTTCTCATGGAATTTAGGGTTTTCTATTACCTAGGCCAACATTTGATCATTTCGCAAGAATAGAATTTATTTATCATTTATTCTATATGTATTATAATAGATCTCATCAATGTTTCATATTATTCTGCAAGTTTTTCCCATACATAAAGTAGGTAGCTAGCTCATGAAATTTTGTTTTCCTTGGTTAATTGAAATCCTTGTTATTCACATGATTTTTGGATAAATGTCAATGGTTGATGCAGTGCAAGAGTTTTAGAAGTACATAGAGATTTCATGATTAGCAATCTCATTCCAACTATATCCATCCATGGTCATCACTTTCTTCCACTAAAACCCTCACCAATTTTATCATTTCACAAGAGTACGTCTCCAAGCTTGTTGAGAAAATCCATCCATCTCCCAACTCTAGTTTTGAGATTTGTAGGAGTCTTAGGCACTCCCTTGGCTAATTTAATCCACCATCCATCTTCCCTAAGCCTTTCATCACCTTCAAAATCCATCCTTTTGCATTCGGCTGTATCCTGTAGGAATACGGGGGATCCTTTAGGAATTCAGGACATCCTGTAGAACAAATTAGGACATCTTGTAGGTTGACCTCTAGCGGCCTGTTTTGAGGCTGAATTATGGAAAAATCCCCTAGGAAGACCCAAGCCTTCCAACCATTCACCATCATCCCTAAGCCACCTGCCACATCACCAAAAGAAGTTAGCTTTCACACTTTCACATATAAAAGATAAAAAGAAAAGTAGATTTATTTTGTTCATTTACATACGCAATAATAGAATGTTTGATGTTTCAATTTGCATGCCTAGGACAATAAGATTGTATACATGTTAACTTAACATTCTTTTGAAGCAAATTCTCTTAGCAGTTCATTAGAAGAATGGTGTGTTCAAGAATTTGATTTCAATATTTTTCGTTACTCCAGTAGACAAGATTTCTCTTAGTGTAGATTTCTCTTTCCCTCATTGGTAATCAAGCTTCTTATGAACCAATAGAAGTCTGGATTGAAAAGCCTTAGTGGTCTATCACCAACTTAGCAATGACAAAGAGTAGACCCATCACATTTACTTATGTATATCACATTTACTTATGTATTCAACACTGTCGACTCAAAGTTTGTACGAACCCGAGATTGATAAAGTAAAGTTGGTAGCCCCAAGAGTTGCAACATTCTTGTTGTAATATTGGTGCTCATCACTTTTTGGCATTCTTGCGGGGGAGGTGTCTGAGTAATATGTGATTTCTGCTTTCTTTCTTCCATTCCTTATCTATGACATTCTGCTATTAGTTTCATTTCCGCAAAAGTAATTTAGTTTTCTTTCTTTTCCATTCTGCATTCTTTTCTTTCGTTTCCATTCTGCAAGTGAGATTTCATTTTTATGGTTCGAAATGTGGTATATTCTTAATTAATTGTGAGCAGTACTACAAATTAGCTAATCTGACAATCAACAACCTAGGGATTGGAATCAGATGATTCAGTGGGTAAGAGGAGTTACAATGTTAACTACATCTCTCTCTCACTTTGGCGCTACTTAGGCCATTTGAAAATTATGCATTCAAGGGAGCTTGACTCTTTGTTTCCATGACGTTATTGGTAGGATTCTTCTTACAAAAATAATTGTGGGAAGTTGAACTGGTATTTTATTTGCTTGGCTTGATTGTCTCTTTATTAGCAATATTACACCAACCCTCTTCGAACTATACTTACACAGGGGTTTTCCCTTCCCTAGAGTTCATAGTTTTGGAAGGCGAACCAATAAATCTACTCCAATGTTTGGTACCGACATGTTTACATACTATACTTGATTACTTCTTTGAACCATTCATAAAATGTGTTAGTAATTCTTCTTGCTAACTAATGGAATTATTTGGAAAATTCCTTTTCAATCACATTTGTATAGTTTTCTTAACCCTTCCTCTATTTACTAATTGTGGCATGAGTCATTCTTCTCCTTATAATGATTGATTACGAATGTTTTCAAATTTGTGGAGTTTGCAGCCCCAGGCTGAACCCAGGTTTTTGCACTTGACTGTTCTTGACACTGAAATGTAAAGTAGTGTTTTCCTTCGCATATTTACATCCAATGGCCATAAAGTTATGGAGCCAAGGATTTTGAGTTGTGTTTATCTAAATCCTAGGGTTACGAGAGCATAAATTTTAATGGCATTCATTTCTATATCCTTTCCCGTCTTTTTTCTTTTTTTTTTATTTTATTTCCGACATTTTTTCAGCGGAATACAAGATCTGTATGGAAGTTTCCTTTGAAAAACAAAATCCAAGCTTATTAACAACTTTCGTATAGTGGCTCTGCAAAATTTGGGTTGAGGGCAATATCATAGAGTCCTTATATATATATATATACATACATATTCAATGGGAGTGCTCAAATAAATGTGGGGTATAACAATTAAATAATAGAATTTTCATTTCCCATTCAGGTCTCTTCAATTAGCTAGTTTAATAGTTATTATGAGCTTCGTTTTCTAATCAAATACATGTAATTAAGTTTAACTTGCTTTCCTTTGTATTTCCCTTTCCCTATTTACCATAAAATAATAAGTACTAATAAATAGTAGCAAATAACTTTTTGTATTTTATTAATCTTTTAGGTTTTGGTCATTATCAATCTTTTCCAAATATGAGTTAAATTTGTGTGACTAATAAACTAGTAATTACAGGAAGAAAATGATTTGTTAGTAAAGCCATTTTTGGGGTTTAGATTCATGTTCTTGAGTGAAATTTGTAATCCTCATTGCCTTATTTTTATTTATATTTATTTTTACTTAAAAGAAATAAACCCACACGCTACAATTGTAAGAGACCATTACAATGTTGATTTCATTAGCAGCTTAGAAAAAGTGGAGCATACATCATATGGACGTGAACGATGTCTTCTTGTATGGGTACTTAGAAGAGGAAGTATATGTGGAGAAACCACAAGGTTTTGAAGTGAAAGGAAAGGAGAATAATGTCTACAAGTTGAAGAAGGATTTGTATGGCCTCAAGCAAGCAAGAAGAGCGTGGTATGCAAGGATTGATGGATATTTTTCAGGAAAATGACTTCCAATCGTACCCTTTATTACAAACAAGAAGGTATTGATATTATAATCATAAGTTTGTATGTTGATGATCTATTGTATATGGGTAGCAGTTCTAAGATGAATGATAAATTCAAAGTTGCTATGATGAATGAATTTGAGATGAAAGATCTAGGCATCATGAGATATTTTCAAGGAACGAAGGTTTATCAAAGTAGGGATGAGATTTTCATTTGTCAAACAAAGTATGCACAAGATATTCTAAATAAATTTGATATGCTTGATTGTAATCCATCCCCTACTCCAAGTGCTCATGGAGAGGCATTATGTAGAGATGATGGTGTTGATTTAGTTAATGAGAAAACGTATAGAAGTATTGTGGGGAGCTTGATATTTCTAACACACACAAGGCTTGATATTACATATTCAGTTTCACTTTTTTCAAGGCATATGACAAATCCATCTAAAATACATACGAAGGAAGCCAAGAGGATTTTAAGGTATGTGAAAGGCACTCTAAATTTTGGTATTAATTACTACTCTTATTAAAAGTTCAATCTTCTTGGATTTAGTGATTGAAATTGGGGAAGTAGTTTTGATGACTGTAAGTCCACATCTAGAAATTGTTTCTCTTTTGGTTTTGGTTTGATTACATGGAGCTCAAAAGAACAAAGCATTGTTGTTCTCTCATGCACAGAAGTGGAGTATGTTGGTGTTAAGTCAGCAGGTACACAAACTCTTTGGGTCAGAAAATTTTTGGAAGAAATTAGAGAAAAGCAAATTCACCCTACAGTGATTTATTATGATAATGTAAGTGCCATCAAGTTAGCAAAAAATCTAGTTCATCACAGCACGACAAAGCATTTTGACATGAAATATCACACACTGAGCAGAGCAGATATCTTCACCGAAGCAGTTACAAAAACTCAATTTTTGGCACTATGAAATAAGATAGTAAATCTTCATTAATCATTAAAGGGAAGTGTTGGGAATAATGCTTAATTAGTTATAAATTGCTGAAAAATTAGTTAGCAGATTTTGTATTATCTTCAAAATTAGAGCAGCAAATTGTTACGATGGTAAGTGCTTGAAATTAACTGTAGTGTCAGCAGATTTCTTATAGAATTGATTGTTAATTATTTTAGTAATAATTTTACAATATAATGTAGTTAATGACTCAATTAAAATATGAGATTTACAACAGTTTTTAGTTCACACAATAGTAACTGTGTTTTATTTGTTTAATTTTTTTTTATATAGATTTTTCTTAATAATTAGGTTAGCTTATCAATTTTTCGAATCCCAATTCCAAGGATGTAGAGATAGCGCTGCATCTATATCTCTCCCTTTCATGAGTTTAAACATGGTTCTTATATCGTTCTGGTATTGGCTGGTCCCTCGCGCAGGTATTGGTATTTATATCTTTCCGGTATTAGGTATGCCCTCTACAATTCGTGCTAATTCTTCATGAGATAGTTAAAGGCAGATATATTGTGTGTTATGTGCTACTCTAATCCATGGTCCTTAAGCCTTATCATTTTTATCTGTAACTAAATAAAACCATTTTAACATATCGATTAAACCGAGCAAAGAATTTATTGGCTCAACCTCAACCTCATTAACTGAACCAACTTCGTTACCCTTCCTTCTTCCTTCTGGCTGGTTTATTAAATTATCCAATTAATAATATATATATTTTCAAATTATAAATACAGCTCTTTCTTATCCTCGGTTTATTGAACTTTTAAATTAATAATAATCCAGCTCAGCTCTTTCGCGTCAATTGGGAATTCTATGTTATACTTCAATCCTTCTTTGGCGATTCAACGCCCCCATCAAGTCTCGATCCGGTACTCCGTAGTCCACTTGTCCCCCATCAAGTCTCGATCCGGTACTCCGTAGTCCACTTGTATTTGAAATTGCCCTCTACCATTCCTATTCATTTATCTCGGTCCTCTACCATTCTTACTCGTTTTTCCGGGAGATAGTTAAAGTCACATAAAATGAAATGGTCTTCTACATCTGTTGTTTTATAGTTTTATAGACAGGAGAAACCTACCATACGTTTGACTTATATCATTAATTACAATATATAATCATAATCATATATAAATATATTTTTTATTTTTATTATTTATTATGTTTATTAATTTTTTATTAAAAAACAAAAATAAAAACGCTTAGCTTATATTTTATTAATAAATACATTTATTTATTAATAATATTTATGTCATTTTCATTTAGTAGTATTTATCTATTGTAGTTGCAGATTTGTTTCTAGAAATGACTCATAATACTATTTTAATGCTATTTTTAGAAAAATTGTAAAAGAACGTAAATTCGTATTTGTATTTATTATTTGAATATGTGATCGGAAGGATCATTATTTTTTATGTAAAAAAGAAATTGATAATTTTTATTATATTTTATTAAAAAAATACATTTTGGAACTTAAATTCATATTTGTTTTCATTATTTAAATATACTTTTTTCTCGAATATTTATGTTGTATTGCATCAAAATTTGTTTGGAGGAAGGACTTCACTTTTCAGTTTTGGTGAAAAGGTTTTGTCAAAATAAATATTGATATAGTTATATATTATTTTTTTCTTTTATCAAATATTGTAACAGAATTATGCACACAATTATTAATAAAGCTATTTTAACTCATTCCAAGTGCTCAAGGAGGGTGGGGCCCATTCTTCTTTGAGTAATGTAGCTATTTTTATTTGTGTTGATTACTTTCCTTTAAACTCACACTCATCACAACACATTTTTAGGTACATTTACTTTACAACATTGATATTTGAAGCATGTCATCTTATGTATACTTATTTGAAATTGTATAGCAATTGTATATATATGTCTGCGATTTCGAAAATGTTTTATATATTTATGTTGATATTTTGAATTGAAATTGTACCATCTTTGTTTATTCATTTGAAATTGTATGTGGGGGGGTTAGTTGGATTCTGTGTTTGCTTGTTTGAAATTGCATCTATATGTAAGTGGTTTTTACAATGATTATTTTCTTTTGTATTTAACACGAATATATATATTGTGTGTTGTATCTTTAATTTATTGAATGATCATATATTATATATATATCATTAATATATAGTATATATATTATATTATATATATATATATAGATATTATGGTGTGTGTGGTTGTCATGAATTGCAGTATTTGATGATAATATATTAATTTGAAATTTTAATCATGTTTGTGATGTATTGAATTATGAAATTGAATGTGTATGTATAATTTACATTCTAATTTGTATATTGTGTGTTTGTTTTTTCTTAAAGTTGCATAAGCATATTTGAGTGTTTTCTTTTATTGACTTGAAATTGTATGATGTGTAATTAGTTATTTGAAATTGTATGTTGTGTTTTTAGTTGAATTTGTATATTGTGTGCTTGTTTATTTGAACTCATACTCTGTATGTTTCTTTATTTGAAATTGTATATTTATGTGTGAGTGATTTTGAGAATGTTTATTTATGAATATTTGTATTGTATGTGGCTTCAAATTGTAATTGTGTGTTTGTTGTATTGAATTGTGATTGTAATTAATTTCACGGGGTAAATTTGAATTTGTATATAAAAGATATGTTTTTTTGTCAATGTTTGTTGATGTATGTTTGTATGTGTTTCTAAGGTTCAAGCAGTGGAACATCACATCGAACATCAACAACAAGTCCTCCAACTCTTAAAGGATAACCT
>APFE030142189.1:0-15154 GCA_000404065.3 Pinus taeda
TCAACACTTGCAAGATATTTCAAGTCACAAGATAAATAATGTTGCAAGACAAGTATTAGTATTGGAAATGACACAATATTTGCAAGAATAAAAGAAACCTGTACTTTGCTTTTAAAGAGATGCTCAAATAAATGTAACAATATCAATGGACAATGAGCAAGCAAATTAAAGTAAAGATAGAGTGCTTACAAAATAATAATATGCCAAATTAGACAAAGCCAGATAGGTGGATGAAAACTAAGTTAAGTGGAATGCAAAATCTAACTTTAGAATGTGAATATTAATGCAAGATTTTCAATGGACTACAATGATAACAATGTTGCTTCAAGGAAAGTAAAATTCCAATAAAATTGTAATCACAAAGTGGCTAAATGCTTCAAAGCACAAGGTTACTTGTTAATGACAATGATCAATGAAACAACAAAGAAAATGCTAACTTAGAGCAAAACTCATAATGCTTTTAAGAAACGCTAGTTAAAGATGTTCTTCACTTAACTTATATGATGTAAACAAAAGAAAATTATGGCAGATGAGATTGCTAACAGGAAATTAAAGAAATTACCACTTAGATCTACAATTTCATCTGAAATAGAGACAAGAAATATACCAAACACTTAGATGCAAATATTGAAGTTAGATCTAGCATGCTAAAGAGATGAGATGCAAGAGCAGCTTAGTGAGTTACAAAACCAAACATAAACTCTCCCTTTTAAACAAGGAGAAACATCATGCCAAGGGATGGAGATCCTAAGCTTCCCAAGGGAAAGATAATTTTTTATTAATAGGAATTACAAAGGAAAATGGATTTTCACATCAAGGAGTTCAAAATAGAGATAATATCTTTTCAAAACCAACAACCTCCTCAAAAGAGAGGCAGATCCACATATAATAGTTGTAATTACTTCAATGACCAGTCCTTAAGCATTTAGATCTGCAACAAGGTGACTGCAAAGGAAAGGTTCTTGAATTAGATAAGAGGGTGCGATCTTTTCAATGAAGCAGTCCCAAATCAAATACTGTCTCTTCTACAAAGACACTTGCCACTAATAATGTATATTCCTTGTGAAACAAATGTTATCCTTTGATGAAATAGTGAACAAGTGGCAACTTTCAGATTTTGAAGGTCACTGATAACTACTCCTACAAGAACTAATGTTGACCCACCCAAAAACACTTCAAAACAAGTATTTTAAGAACCCTCTAACTCACTATTTACAAACATAAAATCAATTGACAATTTAAACTTTCTCATTGTTTAGAAGATAATAACCTC
Source organism: Pinus taeda (assembly GCA_000404065.3). Taxonomy (NCBI): domain Eukaryota; kingdom Viridiplantae; phylum Streptophyta; class Pinopsida; order Pinales; family Pinaceae; genus Pinus; species Pinus taeda. The sequence goes on from APFE030142189.1 coordinate 1,274, forward strand.
TGAAAATCTAAAATTCAAGCTCAGAAAATGGATATTGAATCTGTGCAGCAATGGCTTGAAGCTTAGTGAAAAGTTCACCTCTAAAAATTTGCCAATGAAAAAATCAGTCTCCAAGAGCAAAAACTTTTGCCTTAAAAATGATTAAATTTTCTAAAAAAATTCAATTTATCTATTTCAAGAAGGGATCCCTTGCATAGAATATGAAGAATAGTACAATTAATTTCAGCGGCTTAAAACCTCCCCCCAAAACCAAATTAGATCAGAAATCAAGAACATATTTCAAAAGAGTCAATGGATAATGATCACAATCAACCCAAAAAAATGATTTTAAATTCAAAATTAAATTTTATTAAAATTTTTGTGGAGAAAATTTCAAGGTTCAAGGTTCAAGTTTCAGCTTTTTTTTTTTAGAAAAATTTGGAATGAACATAGAAAACTTCAACGATTTCCTCTGCCACAATTAAATGAGACTCCTGGCAAACAAATGTTAGATCTCTGCAAAAATACAAGGGTTAGTTGATATGAAGTTTGTGGCAAAAGAAGAAAACTTTAGCGGAATAATCCAAGAAAAGTCCGCGGCACTCAAGAAAATGAAAATCATTGAGCCACAAAATGGTTTGGAACTCTTGTCTAATGATAAGATAATCCTTCAAGCACACGACCTCTCTAAAAATTTTAGTAAAGAAAACCCAGAAAATGGTTTAAACCCCTTTTTTACTTATTTGATATTTGAGGAAATCGACTAGAGCTCAAGGCCCTAAGCGTTGAAAATTTAAGGAGCAAAAGACTCTCAAATTTTCTCTAAAATGACTCAAAAATATTTTTAGATTAGATTTTATTAAATGAGAGGGAAATTTTATCAGGTCGCAAAAGTTAATCTCCTTCAAAATCCCTAGACAAAATTTTTCTTAATAATCTTAACAGTGATCTCTGCACCAGATTTGGAGTCTTAAAATTTGCTTCTCTTCCCTCAAGTGAGAGAGGTTTCAAATGGTTCTATTAGATGCAAAAGAAATAAGGCTTCAAACCCAAAAAGAATTGTTCTAAAACAATGTCTAGAACTTCTTCAGAAGCTCTTTTTTTCTCACTGCAAAAGACCACTATTAAATACACATTGAAATACACAGAAGACCCAGCACTTCACAAAATTTTTGCTGGAAAAATAATGCCTAAAACCTTGCTCAAACAACTCCAAGAAACCTGCAAAAAAAATAAGTTTGGACACAAAATTAACGTGAAAAAAACCTAGCGGCTCACAAAAATTCCAATGGCAAAAATAATGATAAATCCTCCTCAAACTAGTCGGTGATCTCTGGAAAGTAGAATAATGGTTGGAATATTTAAATATGAGTATTAAACCTCTGCAACTATGCTAGAAAACCCTCACGAAAGAATTATGAAACGCTTTAAAAAAAAGGGTATGCAATAGATCAAAGGGTTTTAGAGCCTAAAAAGGCTAGTCGTCTTCCTCTTTTAAATATATAATTACATATACCTAATTCTAAAAATTAATCAATGGATGTGGAAACACTCTAAAAATATTTATAATTTTTTTTGTAATGAAAACCCTCATTTATTTTTATTTTACTTTTCCCCTTTTTTTCACTCGGCTCCCCCTCCAAACCCTTCAAGATGTCACCCACAAACAAAAGAAATAAAAAAAAGGAAACTACGCTCTCTTATGAAGACCAAGAATATATACAACAAAAGATCATAAGCATAAAGATTAAATAAGCTTATTATAAAGTTTGAGATAGTTACAAATATTAGGATAAAATTTTGTATTTACAAAAATTTAAAATAAAGTAATTCAAATATTACTTACAAAGCTTTATAATGTAACTAGCTCTAGATAGCAGATCTTTTCTATTAAGAACAATGATTTAAAGAAATTTTAGATAAATAAAATTTTCCTTTAGCTAAAATCCAAAACCTTGCAACAGATTTGATAGATAAATCCTTCAAGTAAAACAGAATGGACACTCCTTCTTAATCACTCAAGAGTTTGTTAACTTAAGCAAAAGCATCCCCTTACGCTTGAGATCTATTTCAACAGAATATTTTTTACACACCTCGGAAATATTTTGCTAGCTTCAAATGAGACATGAAAAATATAATGGAAGAAAATTCTAGCAACTTAAACAAAAGCACACTAGCCACTTCCAATCCTAAAATATTTTCAAGATCTAACTACCAGTGTAAGATAGCTATACACTAGTAATTCTATGTAAGCAAATGAAATAACAAATAAAATCACAAGTAGAAAATTAAGCTCAGGAATTCATTACCATATCCATAAGAGAAGAACCACAATGTTTCACCCCAAAGACTTGTTAGTGTCAGTATCTACATACTTCCATCAGGGATCAAATTTTCTCTTTGCATTTTCATTTTAGGGGTCCCATACTGAAATTTTTACATCATTTCATTAGGTCATGTCAAGCTGATTCACTGATGGTTGTCTTCTCCTCAAAAAATATAATTTCTCCCTCATAATTGTGTTTCGTGGTCAAGACGCAATCATGTTTTCATTAGGTCTTAGGGCATGTTTTCATTAGGTCTTAGGGTTTCATTTCCAAGGTCAAAGGCACGATTTAAAGGTGTAAATAAAGGGTAGTAAGGCGATGAGGATGATAAATAAATCAAGAATGATGGCTAGTAAGTCATAGTCACTATATAATTATCTTTTTAACTAATGTAATTTTCACCTCAAAAAACATGTTTTTGAGGTGAAAACAGAGTATTTTGAGTTAGTTTATATTTCTTATGTAATTTCAAGTCACTTTATGTAATAAATGATCTCGGCCGCACCAATGCATCTCTCCTTGCTACAAGACAAAGAACCACTACAAAAATCAGTTCAAATTGAGCATCATCCACCTGAAAAGGAACAAAGAAGAAAAGGCATTAAAACAAAGATTTAAAAAAGGTCAAGAAACATTAGAAAGTGGGTTTTTCTAGTGAAAAATCAAAATCTACTCCTATATAAGGTGTCACATTTCATTTTCAAGTTCATCATTCTCATTTGGCAAAGAAGGAGTCAAAAGGTGAAGAAAAGAGGAGAAGTTGAGTGAGTTTAGGGCCAAGGAGAAGTGGCGCTGCGCTTCTGGAGTTTGGCACTACGTGTTTCAGGCAGTGGAGGTAGCGCTGTGCATATAGGCCGAGTGCTACGCGTAGGGTGATTATGAAAGTGTAAAATAACACTGCACTGCGCACCTGTAGCAAGTGCTGCGCATTGAGCAGCAAGGGCCAAAGGAGCTTCCAGCTTCTTAAAAATGTCCAAAATCACCCTCTCATCCCTCAAGCAAGTGTCCTCACTATACCTCATCATTGATTTTCAATTGAAGAGTTTGAAGGTAATTTACATTGGCAAAAGAGAAACCCTAGATTCTTCCTCAATTACACCCTAGAAACCCTAACCCCCATTATTTCTGCCACCAACTATCACTAAAACCCTGAACCCTTCCCCTATTTCACTCCATAACACTTTATACCCCTTCATCCTTCATCCAACAAGATATAATTCAAAAAAGGATCCAAGCCCCTCTCCCTCATTTTCATGATTCATACCCTCCCATTCATTTTCTAGCCCACCAAATACCTCACAAGGTCATCTCCCATTCCCTTATTCCTAATCACTCTTGCTTACTCCCTTCATCCCTTTTCTAGGAGTGCACAACCTCAAAATTTACAAACATGGACAGAGATGACAAATACTATGAGGAGGAGGAAAACACCGGCAGTGACAATTCAGCAGATAGACCTAGGCATCAAAGAAAACCACACAAGGGAGATAGAATTTTCAGGGAGGATCCATCAAACCTCAGAGAATCGCAAGCCTGTCAGTTGGCTGTCACTTGTTTAAGGCATGTAGGGTGCTATGATTTCTGTGAGCAGGTGGAGAGAGTTTAACACCACCCTGATCTCCCCAAGATTTTTGTAGCCAATCTTCGGGACAATAAGGTGACTCTTGTTGGGGTGACATTTACAGTTTCATCTTCCATTATTGCGGATGCAACCAGGATTCCAAATGTAGGGGAGAAGTCGTACAAGGCACGGGACCTGGATGAACACTATTATGAACCTTACATCAAACCCAGGTACATAAATGAAGCAAAAAGGATTTTTCCCTTTAGGTTCCTTGAAGACAAGTATGCCCCCATGATGAAAATCATCATGAAATATTTCACTTGTGAGGGCAGATTTTCCAGACTGTACACCTATCACATCAGGCTTCTCATGCATTTTACCGGGGTGAGGATGTTAAACCTCCCTTATTTCTTGTTTACGAATATTGAGAAGATGGCCCACTTTGTGCAAAAAAAGCCATACCCTCAACAAATGAGTAGTCTTTATCATTATTCCCTGATCAAGATGATTGTGCTTCATCATCTTAGCCTCCTCAACATCTCTTGGGAGACATTCATTGCTCATGACATCTTCAGGGGTCCTGAAATTCCTCCACCAGTCTCTCAAGAGTCAGGAGGACCTTCTAGCAATGCTTAGGTGAAGACAGATGAGAAGGCCAAAGAGACTAGAGCTACTAAGGTGCCCGGGAACTACATGACATATCAGAGGGGCACAAGGAGATTGTTTGCAGCTAATAGTAAAGTGTTTGCTCCACAGGATGTGGAAGGGACCTTGCCTTCTTCATCAACTCATAGTAAAATGCTTGCTTCACAAGATATGGAAGGGGCTTTGTCTTCTTCATCAACACAATAGGTACAGGTGCAACAACTGCACAAAAGGAAATAAAAGATGCACGTGGAAGATCTTGATGATGAGGAGGAAGAAAGATACTTTGATTTGACGGAGCATGATGAGCCAGAACAACATTATATTCATCATGGCATAGAAACAATTGAATTAGAGGCTCAAGATGAAGCAACAATAAAGGACCTCACCATACAGGAAAAAGAGGCTCAAGTCCAAGCATTGATGGACAATTTGGAGAGAGCCAAGTATGTCATCACATATCTAGAACAAGAGAATACACAACTAAGTGATAAGCAGGTCCTCATGGAGCTGGAATTTCGTAAGATAAAAAGACAAGGTGACAAGGGTGAACCAATTATGTAAAAGGAAGAGGCGCCGGTCACTTTGACTCCCATTGAGAAGGAAATTGAGGGTGATAGAGATATTTGGCTTGAAAGAGTAAATTTTTACTTACAGAAGCTGTTGCAAAAGGCTAATAGGGACAACCAGATCATCAAGCACATGGCCTACCACTACAGGACCCGAAACAAAATTTGCAACATGAGGGTCAAACAGATGAAAGCATGGGTAAGACAGGCTCTAAAAGTCAAAAAAGAGGAGGATAGGCTTAGGTTGCTTGCTGAAGCTTCCTTGGCTCATCAAGATTCTTGATGATGGTGCACTCGCCAATTTTGGTTAGGTTTGGAGGAGATTTTGTTTTTTGCAAATTTTGGAAATTGCACACACAGAAAATCTGGCTCAGGGGAACCCAATGGACAAATGGATTTCATTTTCATATTTAGAGTGATGAGTACATGCACCCTATGTATTTGCTAAGTTTTTGGGGCAGAATTGGTCACCAAAAAGTCACAAAACACCCTAAAAATGACCTTTCTGCCACTTTTTGGACACACAGAAGTAGCCTTGGGAGAATTAAATGAAGAAATTCCAGGTGTTTTGGAAAGTATACTTGAAGATATTTCCAATGAGCTATCATGAGCTCAATTTGGATGCCGGGAAGGCCTCCAAAAGAGACTTAAAAGTGGTGCTGTGCGTTGGACTAGTGGCATTGCACGTAAGACAAATTTTGCACAGGATGGCCATTTTTCTGTGTTTTGACTATGCTCATGGATTTTCTCGCATGGAGGATGTTTTACTGATGTAAATGAGTACTTGGCTTGTAAATATGATGGATAATTAGTAGTAAAGGGTAGATTCATTAGATTAAAAGTCAATTTGAGCACAAATTAATCAGTTTTCTCACTTTTATAGGCAAGTTGTTAGGATGCCTAAATTCTAGCTTCTTGTTCAGTTTTGGTTAGATTAGCTCCTCATATTAGGGATTTGACCCCTGAGGATGGGATGATGTTGAAACAATGCCTATATCTTCTTCTTCTTTCTCATTGTAAAGGGTTGGACTCAGCTGGATGCTTGTGCCTTGATTGTACGTCATTTTGTAGCAGTTTAGTAGGAGATTAATAAAAATTGTAGCTATTTCTTTGGGATCCATGTGGTATGGAGTTTAGTTCAGTTTCTTCTCTTGTGATCATATGTTAATATGTTTTGTGTACTTCATTAATCATTTCATTGCTTCTAAGTGAATGTTTTCAAGTTGATAGGCAGAATTCATGACATCACTGCTCTGCTTTGGGGAAACATTCACCATTATATGTTTTCTACAGTTTAGGAAGGATCCATGGTAATCACAAGATCTTCCTAGCTTCTCACCAATATTAAAATACCTCACCCATCAAGCCCTAGAGTGATAAACCTTATGCCTACCTTTCCCCATTGAACACCCTGCAATTTTGACCTAATTCTCTAGCCCTAACTGTCTGGCTCCTCTTGATCCAGCAAAACCCCTTCAAAATCAAATCAAACCTTGTGCTAATATACCTAGCCTAATATCCTTTTCTTGATCCAGTCATCTTGGCCAAGATCCTTATGCATAGAGCCCTCTCCCAGCTTAGTAGGGCTAGCTACTTGGCTAAGCGTGGTTTGTGGTTACCCAGGCATTGCCTTCCTTTAGCCTGAGGTTCAATCCAGGTGATAACAAGACTTGTGTATTATCATTTCAAAACAGAGAGAGTTTCAAGTCTAAAAGGCCAGAGCACGACATCAAGAGATGATACAATGAAGAGCATATGCTTCCTTATATAGAAAAAATGAGAGTTGTAGAGGCTCTTCCAAGTGAATAATGACTAGTTCAATGGGCGTGCACAATTAAATGCTTGATCCATGTCAAAATGATCTCCATCGTTGATTACTTGAGAAAAAATTCGAATTCCTTGGTGCTTCCTTTTTCCTTGGTCCCAAAAATATTTTTTTTGACATTTTCTCCTTGAAAACCCCAAATTCTCTTAACCAACTTGGACCATAAATTCAATTTTTATTAAAAAATCGATTTTTCAGGGAATTAATTCCTTTTTTCTATGAAAAAAATATTTTCCTAAATTTCTTCTTGCTTGATTTGTGGATATTCCCTTCCTGGAAAGTGCACTTTCACTTTTCTTTTTAAATATTTTTCACTTTGAGAGAATTTATTTTTCTCTCATTTTTATTTTCCTACCAAATTCTAGCTAATTATTTAACCACTTTTTTGCCAGAAAACCCAAAATAAAACTAATTAATTTTCTGGCTTAAGATTTTAATTTATTTTGGCCAGAAAAATTAATTAATTGATACTAAAGGCTATTAATAATTTTTTTAACCATGAAATATTTTAAGCCATGGTGTCTAAATATGAGGGACCATGCGCCAAAATATTTTTACAATAAGTTGAGCCTTAAGAAATACCACTATAATACTGCAACTTGCATATAGATCCACAGTGGCTCCTGAGGGAGTTGTTGAGGATGTAATGGTCTCCATTGACTCTTCAGTGTATCCTACTGACTTCTTGGTTCTCTAGCCCAAAACTAAATTCAATAGTTATCCTCTCATCTTGGGAAGGCCATGGTTAGCCATTGTTGATGCTTACACTGAGAGAACACTTAGTGTCACGCTGAGAGAACACTTAGATTCCTTTGCTTGGAACTATAAATAAAGGAAGGGGGTTCATCCCTTGGTTTGTACTCATCACATACATCAAAGAGGGATGCAAACCTATGCGAAAACCTCAGAGGAGAATGAACCCAACCCTCAAGGACATATTAAAGGAAGAATTGCAAAAGTTGCTGGATGTAGGGTTTATTTACCCCATCTCAGATAGGGAGTGGGTGTCCCCTCTAGATTTGGTCCCAATGAAGAATGGGAAGTGGAGGATCTATTTGGGCTACAAAGAATTGAACAAAGCCACCAAGAAAGACCATTTCCCTTTGCCTTTCATTAATCAAGGTTTAGATGGTATTGCAAGGAAGAAGTTCTTTTCTTTCCTCGATGGATTCAAGGGTTACAATCAGATCTAGATTAGCCTTAAGGATCAAGACAAAACTACATTTAAATTTCTTTGGGGTACCTTTATTTATAGGGTCCTCCCTTTTGGTATATGTGATGCCCCTGCCACTTTTCAAATGACAGTTCTGAGCATATTCGCTGAGCTTGTCCATGACTCCGTGGAGATCTAGATGGATGATTTCACTCCCTATGGGTGTGATTTCCTAGAGGTTCTCTCCAACCTGGGAAAAGTCCCGAGGAAATTCATTGAAATGAACCTCTTACTTAGTCCTGGGAAAAGTAAATTCTTAATCAATGCAGGGACTATCCTTGGCCATCCAATATCTCAGGAGGGAATACAAGTGGATCGAAACAAGATTCCATCATCAAAAGGGTCCCTAATCCTCAAAAGAAGAGGGATGTTAGGAGTTTCCTGGGCTTAGATAGATATTATAGGAGGTTTATCAAGGACTTTAGTAAAGTGGCTTCACCATTGTTTGGATTGCTGGCCAAGGACTTAGAATTTTGTTGGACAAATAACTGCCAAGAGGCCCTTGAGATTTTGAAAGAGAAATTAACCACTTCACCCATACATAGGGGCCCAAATTGGGCTTTGCCTTTCCATATCCATGTTTATGCATCTTAAAAAGCTATGGGGGCATCCTTGGGACAAATAGATGATAAGTTACCCTATGCCATTTATTTCATTAGTAAAAATCTGTCTAAGGCTAAATTGAACTCTACACTATAAATGAGAAAGAATTCTTAGCTGTTGTACTCTCCTTAAACAAATTTAGACACTACATCACTGGAAACCAAAATTTTGTGCATATTGACCATGCAACTATTAAATATTTGATAAATAATCCTGATGTGAATTCTAGAATAATTAGATGGTTGTTATTGGTACAACAGTTTGATTTAACTATCATTGTCAAGCCAGGAAAAGAAAATGTAGTTGGATATTTTTTGGTTAGACTTGATTTTCCCGCAGGTGATGAAGGGATGGTTGGTGATCAACTTCCAAATGAGCACCTATTTTCTCTCCCAATGCTCTTTCCATGGTTTGCTGACATAGCACACTACCTAGTTGTTGCAAAATTTCCCCCAAGTATGTCATCTAGGGAGAAGATTGGGGGAAATACCTTCAAGCGAGGACTATAAGAACTATTAAGGAGATGTGCTAGGGAAGAGGAACTATTTGACATCCTCTCAGCCTACCATGATGGACCCCATAGAAGTCATTTTTCTACTAGGAGAACAACTTTCAAAAGCTCTACAAGCTAGCTATTATTGGCCCACTCTCCACCAAGATGCAAGAAGGTATACCAACAGATGTGACCATGCCAGAGGATGGGAAAACCCACACCTAAGGATGAAATGCCTCTACAACCTCAGGTGGCCTTGGAGCCACTTGACAAGTGGGGCATGTATTTCATTGGGCCAATCGATCCTCCATTAGGGAAAAATAAGTACATCATTGTGTGCATTGATTACTTGAAAAAGTGGATTGAGACAAAGGATATCAAGGCAACAACAAAGGAGAAAGTGGCTGATTTCTTAAGGGAAAATATCTTCTACAAATTTGGTTACCCTAGGGAGATAGTCACCAATCAGGGAGCTCAATTCACATTACATCTGACCGAGAATATTCTAAGGCAACATCATGTCAAACAAAAAAAATCTACTACCTATCACCCTCAGGCAAATGGGTAAGTAGAGGTTACAAATAGGGCATTAGAGAGCATCCTCGCCAAGGTTGTGAGCAATAACAAGAGCGATTGGGCAAAGATATTAGTGGAGGCCACTTGGGCCTATAACACCACTTGGAAGAAAACTACTGGGTTCACTCCATATGATTTGGTTTATGGAAAGAAAGTTCTTCTTTCTATTGAGTTTGAGTAGAATACTTTGAGAATGGCAACCCAATTGGACTTAGATGTCACCAAAGCATAGCAAGAGAGCCTGCTCCAATTGAATGACTTGGATGAGTTTGGAATGTAGGCCCTCCTAGAAAATAAAGTTATACAATTGCAAAGGAAGGTCTGGCATGATAGACATATCAAGGACAAGATTTTTCAAGAAGGGGATTGGGAATTATTATATGATTCTAGGTTCAAGGATTTCAAAGGAAAAAATGATGAAAATATGGTTAGGCCCATACATGATAGAGAAATGTCATGAAAATGGAGCTATTTAAATTAGTACCATTGATGAGGAAGGGATTCCCTTGCTTGTGAATGGCTACAGGTTGAAGGTATACATAAAACCTATGCCTAAGGAAGAATTCATCAGTACAATAAAAAAAGAAGTCAATGTGATTGGAAGTGTCATAGATTCCAGTCCACAACATTTTAAATATTTTTTTTGAAAAAATGAAACTGAAAAAAAGGAAAAAAGAAAATAAAAGGCCTAGATGAAAACCTTTATGAGGCATCTGAGGCCAACTCTTGGGTTGAAAACCTCTTTGAGGTAGCCTAGGAGCAAAAAAAGAGAGAAGAAAAAAAATAAACATCCCGAGGTGAAAACATCTCTTGAGGTGCCTAGGGTAGGCATATAGGTTGAAAACCTCCTCTGAGGCATCCTGTGTGTCTCAAACAAAAGAGAAAAAAAAGAAAAAGAAAAAACACAAGAAATAGATCTACACTAGGATCCATTTCATTTTGCGGGATTAAAGACAATGGTAGATTCCATAGCTACAAGGCTAAAATTATCAATATTCTCTTCACTCCTCCATCCATCCACTTTATATCCATCATCTACACTCATGTGATCATCCCTCTCAACCATCCCATTAGCCCAAAATTGAAGTTTCACCCCCTCTTTGGATTGCTACGAGGACCTATAAATCCTACAGAAGGTTCTGAAAAGCTACAAGAGGGAGATCCAAAGAAAAGGACAACCAAACATGATCTTGAAAATGATTAATAAGGTTCCCCCACCATGGTCCACCATCCATCCATCACTCATCCATCCCATTTCATATATATATATATATATATCATTTTTTTCACTAAAATTCCTCCACTTTGTCTTACCCCTGTTAATTTTTTTTTTTGGAGAAACACACAGAGGAAATCCTCTTCATTTTTAAAAATCTACACCACTCCCTCAAAGTCCTAGAATTGTCCTCAAGACCTTTTACATCCTCTCTCATCACCCTCCATGCAGAGTGAAGACCCTAGAGGAAAAAGAGAGGATTGCTACATGAAGAAAACCTCCTCTTCTAGTAGCCAATGCACACATCACTTAAATAAATAATCTTGTTTTTTTTCTTATTAGTAGAGGGGGTGATGAAAACTTACGAGGCCACTCTACAATAGTCATATCACTCGCAGTAGGACTCTCCACCATAAGTAGTAGCTTGGACATCAACAAGGTACCTGTACACAAAACAAACACAACAATCAAATATCATGAGGATCAATGAAGAAATACACAGGAAATTAACACATCAAGTCAACTCCCTTGATGCCAATGATGTGGTCTAGCTCCAACATGAAAATCCTTGCATCAGTTCAATCATGAGGTATGAAAAAGTATGGAAACATTTCACCTCGTCCTTATGTGTAAATAATGGAAATGTGTAAATGTTGAGAGGAGATGTTTTAATAAGCTAGAGGTTTCCATTTAACTTGGCCACCCTCGGCAAGTAAACTAAAAGTGATGGTAAGCATTGATACAACATGGAGGTGTCACATCAGTCGATTTGGGATCATAGATAGTGGTTGGTGATTATGAGGAAAGATGGAATAATTACTTTGAGTGCGGAAAATGGTCCAAAAGAGGAAACCTCGTGTGACTTCTAGGTCACCATAACACTCCAAGCCCAAGCCAAAAATGGCATATTATGTACTAGGGCTCGAATTATTTTACATAATCGCTCATTTCAAAAAAAGTTAAGTAGAGGATGATCTCAGGGTGCCATCAAGGAGTTTCAAACCCTGTTCTACCATTGTTACAGGAGGGAGCTATAGGCAAGCCTACAAGTGCTATAGGAGGGTAGGGAGATTGCTACAGGAAGACTGAAAGGGTGAAGGAATGCTACAAAGGGTCGAATTGGTCTCCAAATTATTACCTTCATCCTAGGCCACTTGATAAAAGGTAAGTGCCACCATCTTCTTCATCCATCCATAAGATTGTATGCAAGGCACACTTCAAATTCTACAAGCAGTAGTAGTATAATTGTGAAATTGAAAGATGTTTTCGGGCAATAGAGTAAAGAGAATTTAGGTAATTTCTGCCAATAATGAATCTTAAGTCACTATTGCCACTAAAGTATACACTAAAGCTATTAAAATATGTATCTATCCTTCACTTAGATAAGACATGGGGGGAGGATTTAAGAGAAGGGAGCCCTCAGATACCAAAAGAATCCATCTACACCCTCCTATGATAAACATTTTTAGAAGACATTGGTGGCTAAGATTCTTCGAGTTGTTGAAAGGGTATGATGATGACATTGACTCTAAATTTTTAATGCTCTTGAACTCACAAATAGAAGACAGTGCCACCACTGTGGTGAGGGGGTTAGATATATCACTCATCCCTGAACTAATTAGCAGAGTGACAACCCTACCTCTAGGGATAAAATGGGGTAGAGGAGATAGAACAACCAGTGGCACTGCTAGAAATAACTTCTTCATTTCCAATGAGAAGCCTGTCGAGGACAAGAATGGAGTTAGGAGGGAAATCCTACCTTATCCTTGGGATAAGGTGACCTACCATATCCTGAAATACATCTCTTGTGAGGGAAGGTTGAGTGTGGTCTATGCCTACCACTTCAGATTACTTCATGAACTCAGATTTCAAGCAGAATTGCCTTTGTCTCAAAGACTTAGTGTGCCATACTTCCTCCTATAGTCCATCAGGGACATGATTTAAAAAGTGAGAGAGGGAAAACACCAACATCTAGGCCACCATGGCCTCATTAAACTGATAGTGGTGGAGTTCTTGAACAAACTGAGAATCCTTGTCCTTTGGTCCAAATTCATAGACATGGATTGAGAGGCATTCATTGACACACAGACCATCACACTGGGTGAGGACCTACAAACTCTAGTGTTGGAGGAAGAGAGGGAAAAATAGAGGAAGAAGAAGAAGGGTCAAGGACAGGAGAGGAAGAATAAGTAGGGTCAGAAGAAGAGGAAAGAGAAGCAAATGCAGGGAGGACAGTGGAAGAACTAGAGGCAAAGGTAGGAAAATAACAACATGAAGAAGGAGAGGGGGAAAAACAAGAAAAATTAAGTCATGAGAAAACTGTTAAGCCTGGAGAAACATAGATATCCCCAAATCAAGCAAGTTTGTCTCTAGGACCTGTTATCACCTAGAACTGCAGTGATATGTACATAACGTTGTCCATAAAATTTTTTGTTCTCCAAAAATAGGTGTCTAATGGTTATTGCCCTATGTTTGTTACTTAGGGATCGTGTTTTATAAAGGTATTCATATGAATCATTTTCAAAAGCCGTTAGTCATCCTCCATCATGATTGTATAAGATATGTCTTGTCTTATACACGTCACTAGTCCTTTTCGCATTTCTGCAACGCAATCTTATTGGCTGATTTTGCAGCGCAATGATGTTTTAGTTCTTTCACAGCGTGTCAGTAACCAGCCACTTCGTAGCGCATATTGTTAACTTATAACTGTCTGCGCTACGAAATCGCGGATTCGGGGATTTAAGCAGCACTGATTCTTAGAATGTCATGTCTGGGGAATGAGTCAGTATGTCCATTCGTTTATTGTCAGAATGGCGTCCTTTTCAAGCAAGTATAAGCCATCATTCCACCAATAGGTTCATAACCACGCAC
>APFE030142192.1:0-10432 GCA_000404065.3 Pinus taeda
TCTCCTAAGGGACATCATTGGAATTTTTCACTTTCTTCATCCAACAAAAATAATTAGGGCAGTCATCTTGACCATTGGCCATTCGTGGAGGATGGGATAAGTAATTTGAACAATTCCATAGTTGCAAGTGAGTTTTTAATTAATCATTATTATTATACTTTTTGTTTTATTAAATGTTTTATTAATAAATCACATTTATTGAAGAGAATAAAAACTTTGTGGGTATATTGAATGATATTAGGTTGATAGATGTGTGTTATTTCTTCAATTTTAGATTTATGCTTTAGTTTTAATTTTAATGAGAGGGTTTAAGAAAAATTAATAGTCTCGTTAAATTCTACTTAGTTTTCTTTTTAATTTTTAGAATCTCTTCTATTTAGATTTTCAATTTAAGATCTCCATAAATATCAGGTGAAACCCATTTTAATCCTTCTCAGTGCATATAATAAAATGATAGATTTTTTATTTTTTTTTTCCCTCATTTTATTGTAAATCATTTTTCAAAATTTTGACAATACAATTATTTTCCTCCATATATTATTATTAATACATATTTTCTTATGTTTTTGCGAGGAGATGCAAAATTGTGAATGAAGATGATTCATATTGCAAATTATTTATTTATTTGTAATTTATATTATTATTTGTAAAAGCTCAAACCCCATATTAATAAAATTTGTATTCATTTTAAGGGAGGGGCTTTTCTCTCTCTACATAAGTCCCCAAGTTAACTATGGTCCTCACTATCTATGAGGAATTTCTGTAGTGATTATGATTATTATGGATATTTCCTTTTTATTATGTCTTTTTATTTTTATCTTCTTAAGAATTTTATAAATTTAATAATTTGTTTAAATAAAACGATATTAATCATGAATGAATATGAATATGACAATTTATTGTCCAATTTGTGAATATCCATTGGAAAAGATCCACTGGTTTTGGACAAAAAGTGTTGAATCTACATAGTACTTCTTGAGATGCATATGTTGTGCATAGATCATTTATTTCTGGTAGATATACAATCATTACTGATATTTGATTTAGTTTTTCAACTATGTAGGGATTGGGTATATCATGTGTCTGATATAGTATTGTTGAGGCAAAAAAATCACCTTTAAGGATAGCTTTGAACAAAAATCCTCCATTTACTTGACCTTGATTCAATTTTGTTCCTTTGGGAATATGAGATCCAGACACTCCCCCTATGCCCTTTGAATTTCTTTTTTGAGGGGATCCTCCTCGAAGCCTCAAGTTTAATATGATGGTGGGTGATGGGAGGATGTTATAATCTTGTAAGATCAGATCTTCCTGCATGGATCTTCCTCCAAAGATCAGACTTTGTAGGAGCATCAAGATACCCAAAGTTTGCATGGTATTGTGCTTTAATTTTATGATGTGATTTGTAACCGAAACTCAAAATAATATTGATTTTCCATTTGGGGATTTAATAAAAATTTGGAAGGCTACCATAGTTTTGAGATTTAGTGCCCACACTTGAGAGTCACGCAGATATTTAGTCGAATCAAGGGATAAGTGTGGAGCTCCAAAGAGTGAGAGGGGTTTTCGTGGCAGTACCAACTTCATAAGTGATGGGAAAATTACCAAACACACCCACTGTGATGGAGGAGAATTCTAATCTGGACAAAAATGTGGCAGACTCTTCAGATCTAATGCTACTCCATTTCGATAACCTAATGTGCTTAGGGGATTAACAATTTCCAGATCAAGGATCTTCTTTAATGGACCTATGAAATGAATTGTTCGAGGTTGAAGATTCAATTCTATAACCAGATTTTCTCCTTTAGATCAGACCAATATTGCTCTTGTGACTAAGAGGAGAGAGTGATAAGATTTCTGATCAAGAGTTGCCTTAATCCTACACATATCCATTCCCAACTCATGAATGTGATTCCCTTTTCTTCCTTCTATGCTATCATGTATGTATGTGGTGATCAAATACATTGTATCCATGATATGGTAAATAATATTGCCGACAACCCGTGTAGTGAGTCTCCATCCCCGGCCAAGGGACCGAAACCAATATTTAGGCCATTCAAAGACTCCATTATCGAACTCGTGAGCAGTGAGATCATGCCCTAATGATGATGCAAAATGTTGATTTGATATCTGAAGAAACTTGATTGCATAAGGAAAGAAAAAAGATTGAGAAACCCTCGCAATCACACCGAGCTCGTCCTCTTGACAGAGTTCCCCTATCAAACTTTAATTTGATTTTTTAGTTAATATATTCATATCTTACATTTTAATCAAATTTTTTATTTAATTCAATCATTGTAATTTCTTAAATAGTGTATTAGTTAATTATTTTTGTATGGTACAAAATTCGTGGAGTTTATAACTTGTTAAATCTATTTTGTATAAAATCAAAATTTCACAAATATTTTTAGTCAACAGCTTGTATAGATACAAATGACAATGACAATACCGCAAGTAAAAATGGCTATGGATTTTCTTTGTAATCATATATTTGAAAATCACAGGTGTTCACGATTTCTTATAATCAATATATACTTTTCAACCATAAAAATAATGATAGCATCATAGGTGGCCATGACCATGAATTCTTTTATAACCATAGTCATTAAATGTCAAATTAAACATATCTCTAATGGCCCTCATGAAAACGATAAATTCAAATAAAATAAACATAAAATTTTAAAATTAATTTACAAATTGATGTTTTATGATAATATAATTTTAAATGCATGTGCTTTTATTTATGCTATGTTTTTGTTGCGCTTTTATGTGCTTTTGGTTGCTTGTTTGTGTATAATATTTTGACACATATGTAATATCATGCACACTAGTTACTTTTAGACTGAGCATAATTTGTATATTAACTTATTAATCTTTAAATTGTTGCTTAATGTAATAAAATCTTATTTTTTCACCATGAATTTTTGTAAGCACCACTATTCAGTGCATAATATTTTTATAAGTGTTTTTAATTAATACAATTTTTATAATTCCTTAGAGGTTGATGTTTTATGATGAATTTTAAATGTTTGTGTTTTCATTTTATGTAATGTATGTGTTTGTTTGTTTATGCTCTTGTTTTTGTAAAATTTTAGGACACAAGAAAAGCTTCCGTTAGAATATCCTGTATGGAAGGTCATTGCCCAAATTGTCTATTTACCTAATACAAATCACCTTTATGATGATTTTACATGCATAAAATATAATATGGAAGAATTACACTTCCAATTAATTGAATGTGTATTGAATTATATATGTTCAAATTAGTATTTAGTTTAACAAAATTCCATTTATTTTACGAGTATATGGATTTTTCTTTCCAAGTTGATAGAAGTTCATGCAAAGGCAACGTTTTTTGAGATCTAACCTTGAGGGGTCTTACTAGAAATTGGCAACAGTTTCTTGTGAAATCACTCTACACAAAGAGATGATGGATGCTTTCTTCACTTTTCTGGCACATGGCATAGTGAGAACGACCTTCATAACCTTCCTTTTTGAGATTGTCAGTTGTTAGAATCTTTCCTCTAAGGAGAGTCCACATGAACAGTTTGACTTTTGGAAGGCTTTCAATTTTCCATGCATCCCTCCAATGATCCCAATCTTGATTTGCTTGTTGTTGTATAGTGGCATATCCAGATTCGACTGAATAATCCACTCCATCAGGATCCAATCTAAAAGAGCATTTTGTGTCTTGAATCAAAGGTGCTACACCCTTAAGATGAGAAATTAAGTTTCTCCATTGAGGAACCAGGCATTGGGGAAGGTTGTGAATCCTCCAATCATCCCAGTCTCCATCACTGCAATGAGATACGTCTTCCATATTACTGATTCCTTTTATTTTCATCCACCTTCTCAAATCATGGAGATTTTCTTGATAGGCTATAGGAAGATTTCCTATTATTTTTTCCTCCCAAATTTTGGTAATTTTCCCATTCCCAAGGATTGTGGAGGAATTTTCTTCAATGAGGGAAAGAGTCTTTTTAATCAAAATCTAGATCTAAGGGCAGGGCCTTATCGGGAAACCCTTTTCATGTAGTAATATTCTATTATGGTTCATGTATTTTGTTTCTAGGATTTTCTTCCACCAACTACTATCTCGAGTACTAAATATCCATGTCATTTTTACTCCTAGTGCTAAATTCATTATCCCAGGAAGTCTTATAACAAGACCTCATTTCTCATATGGTTTTGTTACTTGGCCTCATTTCACTAGGTTGATTTTCTTTCTTTCTACTTTACCTCCTTGCCATAGGAAACCCCTAATTACTAGTTCTATTTATTTATAAATGCTTCACAGAGCTAGTATTGCTCAAAGCTAGTATATTGGAACACATGTCAGTAATGCCTTGATTAATACCACCCTTCCTCCCATGTTGAGTGCGTTCGTTCCCCAATTTTGTAGCCTTTTCCATTTTCTCTATGCACTTGTTCCATATCTCTGTCTTCGAATTTTCTTTGGAGATTGGAAGACCAAGATAAAGGAAGTGGCTCCATTTTTCTTGAAAAGGAATTTCCAGAATTTGTGATAATTTTTGGAGAGGGTGGAGAGGAGTGTTCCAACCAAAAATTATTTGTTTCTGATTATTTAGAAGTCCTCCAGAGGCTTGTATAAATCTATTGAGCACCTTGTTGATTATTCCTGCTATAATACATGAGGCCCCTCCAATAACTAAAGTATCATCTGCCAATATAGACTGGTGAATACTCTTTACTTCTAGAGAGATTGAAATTCCTGTGGTAGCCTAACCTTATCTACATTTCTCTAGATTTCAATTCAGTGAGTCTGCCATGATGACATGTAGAAAAGGGGTAGGAGGATAGTCTTATTGAAGCCCCCTTGATCTTTGGAAAAAATCACTTGGTCTTCCATTGACCAAGGGATCTATCCAAGGTCTAATAATTCAAGATTTAATTATATCTCTTTCCTTTTTACAAAAACCAATTTTCTATAGGACATTCGAAAGGAAACCAAGATTGACCCTATCAAAAGAATTTTCCATTTCCCACATGAAAATTATTCCATTTTCCTTTTTCAAATGGTTAGAATGCAATGCTTCCTATACTATTATAATCAAGAATTTGTCTCCTTGGGGAAAATTCCCCTTGGTTTCTTGATATTATTTCTGGAAGCATTACTTTTATTCCATTTGCCAGAATATTTATAATAATTTCGTAGGAAGAGATACAAAGAGAAATAGGGCTGAACCTACTAAATGTTTTTGCATTAGACTCTTTTGGAACTAGGGTAGGAATGGAGGAGTTTTTAAATCCTCCTACCGTGTATTTTCCAAAAATGTTTCTGATCATTTTTATTAAGTATTTTTTAATGATGTTCTATTTATTTTTATGGAAATATTTTGGAAACCCATCAGACTTGTGGCCTTATTCAGATGTAAATCCCAAACAACAGTGACAAATATCAGGTTTTTCTGATGCTATTCAATCTTTCATTGCATTAAATTTTAGCAAGCATTCCATTCCTCTGCAATTCCAAGAGACAATATCCATTATCACTTTGGGTTGTGGGTAGAGGGACATTTCCCTCTGTTGGCTAGGACCATTTTCTCTTTTTTAATAAAGTAGGAGAGGGAGGAGGAGGAGGAGGAGGTGATGGATGTGGAAGTGGTGGAGGAGGTGTTGGCAGAGGTGGAGGAGGAGGTTGTGGAGGAGGTGGAGTTGGAGGAGGAGGAGGAGGAGGAGGTGGTGGTGGTGGTCGAGGTGGAGATGGATGAGGTGGAGGAAGAGGATGTGGAAGTTGAGGTAATTTTTTTATAAAGAAGGTTCGGTTTCTTTGAATATTACAATAAGAATACATTAATAAATTTTATATTAAGAATACAGATATTAAGGAAAACAATTAATTAAAATAATTTGTACTAAGAATATGTATTTTTAAATGAGAATTTACATATTAAAAGATAATTCCACCATATAATATTAACTAAAATTGGGTTTGTTATTAATATGTTATTATCTATAAATATAAATACACATATATTAATATATACGAAAAATATCACATTTATTAGATAAAAACTTCTAATATAATAAAAATTTAGCTTAATATTAACATTAATAAACTATTAATAACATTATCTGCATTATCTTAATAATTCACATAAAATAATGTTTCATTAATAGTTCATTTTTAGACATTAACGACAAAAAAAACTATAAAATTTGACCAATACAAATATTTAACTATAATGTTATAATAATAAGCTTAATTTATCTTAATTATTTCATAAATAATATATATCTGATATATTATTAATGTAGTTAATTTTGTATACTTTTGTAACTGATCAAATTTTGTTAATGTGGCTACAGTCAACCATTATGTATAACATTTATTAATTATAATTCTCATTGCAATCTTATTAAACACTAACAATCTTAGGTGTCATCGTAATTTAATCATTATTAATATTAAGCCAAATGAACTATTAATACTTTGATTATTACTAATATATAAAACCATAACATTTATGAATATTCCAATACTATAATTATTTATTATATTATTACGGTTAAAGCCCTAAATATAAGTACCAACGTATATTTGTTTTATATCAAACTCTAAATAATTATATAATTAATATTAATGTTCAATATATTACATACTAGTATATTATAGTTAATATTTATTGTTAATATATTAATATTAGTATTATCATTAATGTCAATATTACTATTAACATTGATATTAATGTGTCTCTTACTCTAAATATGTGTTAAAATTTAACTAGTCATGCCCATTAAAACATGTGCCTTACAATCTAGTTGAACTTTTTGAGGCCATAGCTACACGACACCCTAAAAATTATTTAGGTTTATATTTTAGTGTTAATATAATATGACATAGTTTTGATATTTATGTCATCTAATAAACCCTCATATATATATATATATTGTGAACTTTTGCAGCCATAGTTGTAACCGGCCCTAAAATGGTTACTATGTACATATATTATAGATTGTTGGAGCTTTAGAGACACAAGTGCAGCATGTAGTTGTGAGATCTCTTAGAGATAAGCTACCATTTCCCAAGCTATTTTATTTCCATTTTTTTGTAAGAAGATCTCATTTCATTTATAATAATCACATGAAGTTTTATTTCCTATTCAACTCTATGTTTATATTTATATTTTTATTATGTTTCTTTCCTGCATAAGTCTGGATAATCATAACATGCACTATGAGTAAAAGAACTCCTCCCTAGGACAATGACAAGCACATTTCATTGTCTAAGATTTTGAGTGGTTGTATTGAGGGATTCTTTCTTCGAAAGTGCAATACTTGGAGTTTGTTTTGAATTAGGACATGTTGAGGAGAACTAAATTTAGGATACTCTTTTAGGGAGAAAAAAACCATGTCATAAGGAGTGCTTGAAATGTGGATCCTTAGGTTAAAAACCACGCAACTTTGAAGGTGACTTCTAACAACCACATGACACTTGTACATCTTCACTAAATTATTGTGATGCGGATATACTATAATAACTTATATTAGGTTGTTGCACACTTGATCCATTTTCTATTATTTTCCTAACTAGCCTATCTTATAAAACGATGAGAGTGTTCTCATTCTCACAACTTAGTCAGTAGATCATCCATATCTTCTTTATGTAATCATATTGTAGCCCTTTTTTTTGTAATTCTAGGGTTAAAGCTTGGGTGGATTATTGGGAACTAGGGGTTTTGTGAGATTAAATTAAGAGAAGTATCTCAACACAAGCATTAACATGTTGAATAACCTAAGTCTTGTGAGATGAAACCTTAGAAAATAACTCAAGAACTTAATGCTAATGGAGCTTATGTCATGCACATTTATATAAATCTCGTTGAGGACTTTTTTTATGAGAGAAAAGATTCCAATAGTGAGATTGTTGGTGCGATTATAGATTGTAGTGTAACCTTTGATGCATCTAAGATAGCTTGGTGAGCTTGGAGAGATGCCTTGATAACCTACAATATTGTTGACCAAAAATTGTAGATGGCAAATGTTCTAGCTAGGATTTAGAAGGATCTACATTGCCTTTTCTAAGGTGCACTCGAAAGACATGTCGTATAACATAGAATGTCTAAGGCATTGTATTTTATCTTCATTTATGTTGTAATAATAACTCTACCCTTGTTATCTAAAATTGTGTGATGTATTTCTAAGGATTTCACATACATTTTCATTTATAATAGACAAATTAGGTATTTGGGAATTGAGAGTGATGGGGGGACTGTTAAAGCCACCATCTGAGCTACCAAAATCACATGGAATCTCAATATTCCTTGTATCAACCATGGTAAATCCATGATTTATAATAGACAAATTAGGTATTTGATAATTGAGAGTGATGGGGGGGGATGGTTAAAGCCACCATATGAGATTCTAAATTCACATGGAATCTCAATATTCCTTGTATCAACCATGTTAAATACATTAGCACGTTCAATTCATTCATTTATTATATGGCTTGACTATTGAATAACTTAATGTTAATAATGTTTTAATTTAATTATCAAACAAATTCACAATTAACATCAGTTGAATTTTTTAATTCTATATGTTGTACAAGTGAATGTTAATATTTTTCAAACTTTATATTTTATAAATTTATTTAATATTAAAAATATATATTTATACTATTAAATTAATATTAATGTATTTTTTAATTACAAATACAAATATTAAAACTACATTAACTTAAAATAAAGTTTAAACAAAACTATTATTTTATATTATTAATAAAGAAATTTAAATATTCTCTAAAAGAAAGTTTAATATGTAAATATCAGTGAATGTTGTATTTTTTAATTTAATAACAGATTTTATAAAATTTAGTTTAAATTATTAAATATATATTTATCCCTATTATTAATATAATGTAATTTTAAATTACAAAGACAAATATAAAACTACAATAAAATATTATAAACTTTTATTATTAATAAAAATAAATTAAAAATGTTATAAAGTTTAATATGCTTATGACCACATGTAATAATGGTGTTATGTTCTTCCGAATGTTTCTTGTTGAAGTTTGTTATTAGAATTTAGCTACTGTACACTACAATTATTTTTTTAAAAATTGTAATGCAATAGAATTGCAATATAGTATAATGATTAAAGAATAGCTCACATAGTGCTAGTACAATTATTTTTAAAAAAATTGTAATGCAATAGAATTGCAATGTAGTATAATTGTTAAAGAATAGCTCACATAGTGCTAGAACGAGTTTCAAATCTAGTTTTTGAGTTTTAGACTGAGGTGAAGTTTCCTATGAGAAGTTAGCCAATGTATGCTACAACTCTTTTTGCAAAATTGTAATCTAATAGAAATGCAATGCAATGAGATTGATAAAGAATAACTAACATAGTGTACGAATCAGTTTCAAATTGAAGTCTTGAGATTTAAATTAAGGTTTAATTAAAAATAGCCAAATCAGCTTCAAATTTAGGTTTTGAGTTTTATATTAAGGTTTAATTAAAACTAACGAGGGTACATACTTACCTTATAAAGATGGTCATAGGCAACTCTTTGCTGTGAGTGATTGAATATTTTTTATAAACAAAGTTTGGTTTCTTTGAATATTACGATAATAATATAATAATATAATAATAATAAAAATAATAAATTTTAAATTAAGAATACAAATATTAAAAACAATTAATTAGAATAATAAGTACTAGGCATCTTTATTTTAAAATAAAAATTAGCATATTTAAACCTAACTCCACCCTATAATATTAACAAATATATTAAATCATAATCAATAAATCTATTATTAGTAAGATAAACTTTATCAAATAAGCTTAATAAATATACACTATAAAATTACGTTTATTATTAATATATTATTATCTATAAATACAAATATTACACATATATTAATATGTAAAAAAAAATATACATTATTAGAAATATTTCTAATATTAATAACATCTAAGCTATAATATTAACATTTATAAAGTTTAAATTAATAATATGTATTAATCATTAATATTCATAAATAAGTTCATAAAGTTACATTTTAGACATTAAAATACAAATATTTACAATACAACAGACATTAACATTAATGTTATTAATAATAAGGTTAACATATTCTTAATAATTTCATATAGTAATTATTTATGCAATAATATTATTAAATGTAATAATTTAATATATCTTGTTAACTAGCTGAGATTCTTAATGTGGCTAACATATTCATTAATGGTTACATTTAATAAATCAATCTTATTGAACACTAACAATCTTATTAAACAATAACAATTATAGTAGGTCTTAATTAATCATTTATTAATGTATTAAGCCACATGAAGTATTAATAGTTTGATTATTAACTAATACATAAAGCGATAATTTATGAATATGAATACTATTGACTATTTATTAACATTATTACATTGAAGCCTTAATACAAGTAATATA
>APFE030142194.1:0-34420 GCA_000404065.3 Pinus taeda
TTGCCCCCTCGAAGAGGCTGAATTCTAAGTCGTTGATCTATATTTTCTATCTTTTCTTGAGCTGGTTTCATAACACAAAGCCAGAAGAAATGGCATAAGTCTTTGATGTTTGCTCTATGGGTAGATTGAATAACTCAAAAAGCCTCCATTGGCACTTCTTCTTTTAATTTGGTCTATGGGAAAGAAGTTGTCTTACCTAGAAATGTAGCTATTCCCTCTTTAGCATTAGTTAAATTCATTGAAGAAACTCCTTCCTCATCTATGCAAGTTAGACAGTTACAAATTCTTAATCTTGAAGAGGAAAGAGAAAAGGCCAGGATCACACATGCACATCATTAGCAGCTAGTTAAAGCTTCCTTTGATTCAAATTCTATTGGTTCAAAATCTTTTCAGCTCGGAGACCTAGTATGGAAATGGGATAAACCCCACGAAGATAAAGGTAAACATACCAAGCTCCAAAAAATGTGGCTTTGCCCATTTCAGATTGTGGAACAAATAGGCCCATCAACTTTTCTATTACAATATTTATCACGTAAGAGAGAATCTCTAGCTATTAATGGGAAGATTTTAAAGAAATGCTTTCCATAGAAAATGTTCTCTTCTGTTCACTGTATATTATTGCCTTTAGTTTATTTTTTTAGAAAGAATAATACAAGTTGAAAAATATTTACTTTTGGCTTGACAAATGATATTGTCTTTTTAATTTTGTCTTTTCGCTTGTGTAAGTAAAGATTGTTATGAAAGTAATCTCATATAGTTATGTTCTATTGCTTCAAAATTGCCTATTCTCTACCAAAATTATCTGATCTTTGATGAAAGTTAGCTTTAGAAAGAAATATTCCCTTTACATTAGTCAAGAAAAGTATCAATAACAAAGCAAAGTCTCTCTACAGAAAAGCATCTTTAAAACTCTACAATTGTCATCCAGAAGCTCTTAAGGAGCCAATGATTCTCCCCACCTAATCAGATTTCATTTTTAGAGTGTAATTCTAAAATATACTTAAACTTAAACGATAAGAGGTCTCATCAATAGCCAGCTTACCATGATCATAAGATTATAACTAACTAACATTACCAATACTGCATATCAAAACAGGGTAATGGCTTGATATTATATTAATCAAAAGATAAGGGGTATCATCAAGAGCCAGTGTGTTCAGTGAAGTTATGAATAAAGTGAGTGGCATTGTCAATTTTGGTCACCAAACCAAGACATTGTCCTTTAAGAGATAAAATATGAAAATTTGAAGGAAGAATGAATTGCTTCATAAAATAAAGAAAGCAATGAGTATATAAATGAGATTATCTTTAAAATTGCATGCTGAACTAGGTGCAATACTAAATCATTGTTGGTTAAAGGTAACATTGTCGAGGTTATGAATGCTTGCTGGCAACAGAGGATCCACCTATGACAACTTAGTATACCAAAAACTTATCTAAGAGGAGCCTCCTTTTTTTTATCTTTAAAACCAAGTAATGACTGATGTAGACAATGTCACTTTCTTATGAGAAAAGAATAATCAAAAGAATGATAGTTAAGTAGATGTTGTCTTATTATTAATGAGCAGTATTACTTACCTTATATTCCATGTACTTTTTATTTTTATTTTCAAAACTGTCTTTATTTTAGAAGTTTTAGAAATTTCAAAAAACTCTCAAAGATAACTAGTTCTTCCAAGTGAATCACTAATTGTTGTGCTATTCAACAACCCCCATTTATTAATAGTAGTAGTTAATATTCCATTAATGAATGGGGACCCCTTAAAAAATCCCTCCAAAAATAAACTTAGCATTTAGGCATTCTCTTATTTAATTTTGGAATAAAGCAAGATATCAATCAAACCCCTTTTCTAAAAAGAACTACTAAATGCTTGCCTTCCCCCATATCGCATGATTAAGCATCATCAAAAACCTTGCTAACCCACCAAATCTAGTGAAAATTAATTAAAAGAGGACTTTACGTTGTATACCTCAAAACTATCATATTTTTTACATAAACTAGGTCCTAAAGCTTTTCTCTTCAAAAACAAGTCTTGCATTGCATATCACTATTTATAAAGAGCCTGCCTTTAGATGTTATCTCAAAACAAGCGAAATGTGAAATTGTTATGGAATCATAACCTTTATCGCATTGTATTTCGAGAATTTAAAAGAGTGCCGCAAACTTACCATCAATCGATATTGTGAAATGGGATCAAAACCCGAACCCACTCCTTCAATACATCACGAAAATTTTTTTAGGTCTATCACTTATTAAAAAGGTCTTTACATAGGAAAAACTTGACAAGTAGCTATGTTTTGAGGTAATAAATGAGCGACTCGCATCTCGCATCTCGCATCTCACAAAAACATAAGGGAAGGTAAGAAAAGCAAAAAGGCACAATGCGATATTGTGATCTACGAGATTGCTTCGCAAATCGCAAAATCAGCATTATCCCAATTCAAACGCTCGCCATCCCGACTTACGATGCAAACATTTTTGAGCATTAAATCTAAGGGATAACGAAGCATTAGTGGGAATTTAGTAAGAGTTAATTGCATTTATGTGTGAAAATCCATTTAATGTGTTATGATATATTCTTATGTGTGTTCAAATAAAACTCCTTTTATCACCTTTACATCTTATCTACGTTATTTAATTTCAAGTTCATTATTATCTTTTTGTATCTCATAGTTGTTGTTCTTCACTTTCAAGGAAAATCCATAGAACAAATCGTTGGGAGCAGTGGTGAAGAAAGGTAAGGAAGTCGTCTCTAAGAAGTCAGAAATGACTCCTCTATTCACAGATACTACATGAAGCAGAGAAGGAGGAACCTCTATGTGGTAGGTCATGTATAATATATTGGAGGAAGAGCAACCAAGGATTCTGGAAATGAAGGTTAGAGTTGACAGACGTGATTCCTTAGACGCTTCCATGTTTGAGACAACATGCTCATTTTTACATCGCATAGCTACGCACCCGAAGATAATCCCTTATATATACATGTTTGAATGGGTTATTGATGAAGCCGACATCTCAGACAGAGAATTCAAGAGAAGAAGCCAAGAGGTTATGGGATCTTTTACACTAGACAACATGCATTTTATGTATCACCTACCAAAGCCACAAGTCATCTACAACAAATAGCTCGTCAAGAAGTTTTGCAAAGAGAACGAGGACCCAACAGACTACACCCTAACCTGGTCAAATAATGAGGAAAAATCAATAAAGACAAGAACAATATGTACTCTACTGCATCTATTTGTCCCCCTCATAGTTTTGTAGTGGCCATGTTATGTAGACTATTTGGCAAACCCAATAGTACTAAATTCTCCCCAGAATGCCTACCATTAATAGATGTAGTCATAAACAAAACTATAATGAATTGGGCACAAATTTTGTCTGATAATTTAGCAAGAAAAATAATGGAGTATAGAAGGAAAGGAAGTGTTGCTTCAAGGGTTTACACTCCATTTTTTATGAGCGCCTATGTAATGGATGCAATCTGTTTTGGTTCGAAATTTCCTATCATGGGATGGAAATGGACAATCCAAAATCCACTTCCCATTCACATATACCATAAAGATAAGTGGGAATCTCACTTTCAACCACATTTTTACAAAATTTGTCATGGATTTATGCTCCCTATCCACAAACGGCTTTATAACCGAGATTCCCTCAGGTTTTCTAAAGAATCTGAGGTTGATATCCTCCCAATGGCCAGATGTTTTGGGGAGGAAACATTTACATATATCATGTTATTTCGTAGCATTACCTCCCCCCATGGCCTCCCATAGTATGTTCTGAACAAATTGATGGGTAGAGAAATAGTGTATCAAACAGCTAGTGATGGAGGGATGAGAAAAATATTAAAGGAAGCAAAAATGGCCATTTGGCCTACATTCCCTTTATCACAATAAGAAAGCCTTGCATTGACCTATTTGATTGATCTTTTTATTACCACCAATAAACACCATATCACTATTTCTAATGCACTTGCTAATTTTGGTATAGTTGGACATTGTTTGTCCAAATTTATTATACCTTAGTCACTCCACATAATGCTAACCAATGTTAAAATTTAGAGAGTGTATAGATTTTATCAAATAAATTAACTAGCCAAAATTATTTATTAAAACAAAACTTGTAACTCAAAAATTCCCATTAATGAAAGCCTTTGTTAATAATGTTAAAAGCTTAGAAATCCTAATTGAAATTTACTATGAAGAAAGCACATGTGTGTGAATTGGGTGGGAAAAGACACTTTAGAAACATACCTTCCAATGACTTCAAATTATTTTGGGAATAGATCAAAAGCATCTAAAAACTTGTGGCTAACATTTTAATTACATACAACTTATTCATAACAGTGTTGTTCAAACTCTAGATTCTAAATTTATTTTTGAACATTTTTATAATGAATATTGCATACTCACAATTTAAAATAAAAATAAAAACATGAGTTTAAGATAGAAAAACATGATAGGTTAAAGATAGGAAAACTTTAAAAAAAAACTAGAAAGTATGTTTAAAAATTCAAAGAAATTTAAATATGACCTTCCAAGTAAAAGACAATTTAGTTACAAACCTTCCACATAAAATACAAAGTTTAATTATACATTAAACTATCTTATGCAAATATCTAGGAAATTAAGGGTCGTACTTCCCAATGATTGTAACCATTAAACCCATGATACAACATTAACACCATCATTAGGATTGCAATCATGGGACTAACCAATAAATAATCCCCCATATTCAACTTAATATTATTGCACTTCATTGAACATTATATGGTACCACCATTTGCAATCATAACATGAAATTTCGGTGTTGGATATACAAATCAATTAAGATTTTTTTCCAATTGGTAATTTATGAAGTTATGTACTACCTCAATCAATAAATACTATTACCCTTTTCATTTTGATATATCCTTCTATATTTAAGGCTTTTGAAGTATTGATGCCAACCAATGCATGACAAGAGATTGTCAAAGTAGTTTCTTCTAACTCTAGATATTGTGAAGTTTCCACCTCTTGACCTTCTTCATCTTCATAATCTATGTAGCATAATTTCTTATCATTGAATTTGTGCCCTTTGTTACACTGAAATTTGTCACCATGACTATCTGCAGTTAATATGGCTCCATCAATAGTCATATTATCCTCCTTGTCAAGCCTTATACCTCTGCTCTCCATGTCAAACTTCAAAAAAGAGAGAAAGTCATTAAAAATCATGCTTATCTCTGGGTACGCAGGTTCTCTCTACCTTGCCTGCGTGTACGCATCCCAAACTCATTGTACCTACATACTTGTACGCTCTGTAAGCCAAAGGATGGGTGCGTACCACTGTAAAGGTCAAAAGGCGCGAGTTTCATCTTAAAAAAGTTACTTGTGGTCACTTCTAGAGCCTTCTAGAAGAGTGTTTGACGTGTATTGAGCGCCTCCAGATGGTTCATCCATCCCTATGATAGAGGAACTTATCCCATCAAGAGAGGAGCTACCCCATCCAAAAGAGGGAGTATCCCATTGATGTTGGAACTGAATAACTTCCTCTAGGACACTATAAATACAGGCATTGGGCCAAGGGAGGGGAGGTTGAAAGCTGAACATTCCAAAGGGTAGATGCTGCTGGAATTAGGACTTCCATTGTAAGCTTGTGAGGAGAGATTACCATCCTTTCTTGTTTCATTCGGAAGTGGGTGAGCTTGTCAAAGTAGAGGAAAACTCTTGCTGGACCCTGGGAGGAACTTGCACAACACCAAGGCTCAGGTTGTAATGGTTTCTTTTTTGTTTCCTTAATACAAATAAGTCCATTCTCCTCAATGATTTGTTGTTAATGAATTGTTTCATATACTCCTTGGTCTATATGTTGAATATGCTTTGTTTTATGGAATATTCAGGTGTTATGTAATCGTTTGATTGTTAGTGTATGCAGGTTTCAAAGTGAAGGAGGAGCTCATATGGATCAACGAAGCTAAGTTGCTACAATAAGCGTTGGACCTAAGGTAAGATCGAAAAACACTTGGTTTCTCATAGGATAATGTATATTTAGAGAAGGATTGCTCTTACTTGTTTTGTTTGTCACTAGAGAGTCTTAGACTCCTAGGGAGGTTAGTTTTGTCAGCAAAAATAGCTCTTTCCGCATGACAACCTTGATCATGAAAAATCGCCCTTGCTACCCCTACTATGCTCTTGTTCTTCCTCTCAGAAACCCCATTCTGTTGAGGGTTATGGGGTGTCGTCAACTCTCTTTTAATCCATTCCGCTACACAGAAGTTCTTAAACTCATTGGAGACATACTCATCATTGTTATCACTTTGTGCAACTTTAACCTTCTTGCCAAGCTCTTTCTCTACCAATGCTTTGAAATAACAAAACTTTGTGAAAGTTTGATCCTTTTTCTGCATTAAAATACCGAGCATTTACAAGAATA
The DNA here is from genome assembly GCA_000404065.3 of Pinus taeda. Classification (NCBI taxonomy): domain Eukaryota; kingdom Viridiplantae; phylum Streptophyta; class Pinopsida; order Pinales; family Pinaceae; genus Pinus; species Pinus taeda. The sequence continues at coordinate 6,419 of APFE030142194.1, forward strand.
GTCATTAACAAATATAGCATAATACCTGTGTTTGGTCGTGGATGCTGTCAAGAATGGTCCACACACATCTAAATGGACTCTCTCCATAATAGACTCTGCTCGACTGTCTCTGTCTCCAATGGAAGACTTGGTGTATTTTCCCAAAGTACAACCCTTACATGTATCAACTTTCTCAAGCGTACCTTTGGGAAGACTGGTAGATATTTCTTACAATATCTTCAAAACCCCATGATGCAAGTGGCCCAATCACGTGTGCCATAACTCACCGACATCTAGGCTCAACATCTTTTCAACTTTTGAACTCAAAGCAATACAACCCTCTACCTCTATCTTATAGAGATTTTGAACTCGAAGCCCTATCATCTTTACTTGACCTGTGGCTATGTGTCGAAGGAACACCTTTCCTTTCGAAAAGATCACATCGTAGCCTATATCCTCAAGCATGGCAATGGATACCAAGTTCTTCGTCAGTGCGGGTAGATGCATAACATTCCTCAAGGTGAGTGGAGTCGTATGCTCCCTCTGAAAAGTAATAGTGCCCACACTAGTAACACTATACTTACCGTCATCACCCATCTCGATATGCATCTTGAGATCTTTCTCCTCCAGTTCACTGAATAACTCTTTATCGCTAGTCATGTGGAAAGAAGCTCCACTGTCTAAGTAACAGAAACTTCCCATCATTGAAGAAAACATGCATGAAATGAGGAAAAATTCCAATTCGAATTGGGAGGCCAAAGCCTCACCCACTACTCCTCCTAAGGACTTCTCCTTGGACTTCTTCAATGGACAATTTGTAGCAAAGTGACCCATCTTATGACAATGAAAACATTTAACTTTCGTCATGTCCTTCTTCTTACCTCCATGATAAGAATCTGATTTGGGAGCTTTCAATTCAACATTTCAGGCTTTAATCCAAAAAATTAGACAAGAATGAAACTTTTGATTATTTCAGACCCATATCACTATGTAATTGCATCTACAAAATCATTGCAAAAATGATTACATATAGGTTCAAAATTCACTAAGTTGATTCCATGTCATTAGAACAATTTGGAATCCTTCCTGGGAAACAATTCCATTACAGAATACGAGTAGCCCAAGAAGAAATTCATAAGTTCAAACCAAGAAATTACAAACAATGTTAGTGAGTTTTTCTTTCAAAGGCATATGATATAACAAACTAGCTTTATTTAGGGCTACTCATCCTTATAGAGTTCAATGTGAATTTGGTTAACTAGATAATGAATTGTCTTTCCTCAATATCTTTGCAATTGTAATTAATAGCTCAGCCTATTCTTCTATCATGCCTACAAGAGACCATGGGTAGGTATGATTAATGGCTCCTCTATTATTTTTTAATGTAGAGTAGGTGGTCTCAACAAAGCTATAACATAGTAAAAAAGAATTATAAGCTTGACAACTATACAAATAGGAAGAGCCCTAAACCTAACATATTTACTCTTTGTTGATTATGTTTTGTTTTTGGGTGATGTAGATGCAATTAAGTTGAAGGACCCTACCCTTGAAGAACCGAAATTCTACCTTAAAAGCTACCAGCAACTGAAGAGCTACAAGAATCAACACCATATTTGATTTGAACCTAAATAGTCTTATTATCTTTGAGTATTTCCTTAATCACAATGACCAGTAGATTTTGCTCATGGATTATTTCTTTCATTCTATCTATTAGTAAAATCCACAAAATGTATCCCTACATTTGAATCTTGGAAAAAAAAACATATGATTGTTATCATTTAAATTATCCATATCTCTTGGAGCCAAAAAATCCATTTGCTTCAGATAAGCTTTAACTATAACCTCAAAATAAACCCTGTTATAAGCTGAAGGGCCATTATGTCCTCTTAAGTCTTGACAAAGTATGATGGAATGAAACTGGGTGAGGACCAGATCCAGGTTTACCATGTTAGAACCTAATTTCATTAAGATGACGACATTGGTTTGAAGATATCCATCGTACAAGCTAGGAACACCCATACTTATCGTTTCCATCTCTTTTTCATCATCAAGACTAACACACTAAGGACTTGTAACCCAAGGAGACCCATGGTAGTGATTGCAATGTAATTTATTAGAATACATGCCATGTCTACAAGTTTTTATATTTAATCTCTGCATCTAATGTGGCCATTTCTTATTATGAGATTTACCACATCCAAAAATGGCATCATTCACATGATTTTGGGGAAGTCTACAAAGGTCAACATATTTATTTTTTTTCAAATTTACAACTTCCCTCACATTTTTTGGTTCCTAAAGCTCAAGCACTTTCATAAAAAAAAACAGATAAAGTCAAGCAACAAAAATGGTCCACTCCCTTTTCATCTGCTGATATTAAAAGGAAGTTTTATTAGAGGCACTGTATGTTTGTTTGTTTTGGTTAGAAAAGGGTTTGCTCTTGGTTTTATGTGACTTTCAATTTATCATATGTTGCATGTTGAGAAATGGGAAAAAATAATGTGTGACATTTATCTTGCAGAAATTGATGTTGAATGAAAGGATATAGAGTTTAACCAAGATACAGTTCACTTTGGTAAAGGTAGAGAAACATCTTAAAAAGTTGCCTAAGAATACACAATATACAGAGTTTGAACATAAGTAATATATAGATTTTTCTTTTGTGGATATTTTTGTTTTCCTACCCAAGATATCACAACAAGAAAAATATTGATATTGTAGAAATTGTTTGAGGACCTCATTTAGGTCAATTTTTTTTATGTCCTACTTGATTGATACATTCTCATATGTCAGAAAGGCTTTAAATACGAATTAATATGTTCCTAAAACAAATCATATTCAAATTTTATAGATATAAAAGATAAAAACAAATTTCAATGCCTTTGTTTGATTGTTACTTGACTCTGTTTTGGGCATGTTACAGGAAATGTGATTGGTAAAAGGATGGGGAGACAATGCAGAGCATGTCTTGGATATGATTCATTTATTGTTAGAGATCCTTGAGGCACCTTAGCCATCGAATTTGGAAATGTTTCTAGTGGGAATTCCTATGGTTTTTAATGTTGTGATTATTTCATCTCATGGTTATTTTGGACAAACAAATGTTTTAGGAATGCCAAACATGACATCGATGGACAGGTAAACGTATTTTTTATAATTGTAATGTCCATTCCATGATATCCTCTCTTTATTGTTTGATTGTATTTTGGACATTTCTTTTGATTTTGTTTTGTCATTTAACTATGAAATTGAAAATATGTGGTATCATGTCCATTTAAACAACAACCAAATCTTGAAGATGAAATTAGTATTACACAATATTGATTGGAATCCTTGTAGCTAGTTTGTGTCAAAATATTTTCATGGCTACTAGAAAAGTTTTATTTTCATGTTGTTATTTGAGCACATGTTGTTTATGTATTTGACCAGGTTCATGCGTTAGAAAATGAAATGTTTTTGTGAATAAAACGACAAGGATAAAAATCACACCTCAGATTATTTGTTTTCACAAGTTATCTACAACTTGAGCTTTTTAGCATGTAACTTAGTTGACATAATTGTGCTTAAGATTTCCTTAAAGGTTGAACACTGAGTTACTAGGGTGTTATTTTTTATGGTGACATTTTATTTGTTTTTTTTATATAGGTCATTTGGCCACATTATAGTGGTTAATGTTGCCCAACTGAAGAAAACTTGTCCGAGTTTCTTACTTGTATGGGGCAAAATGGCTTTGACATTGCTGATGTTGAAGAATATGTCGTATAATCTCTTTATAGTCTACTTTAGTTTATATTTTAGTGTTCGTTGTCTTTCATGTCTTACACTCTGCATTGTATTTTCTTTTATTTTCAAGAAAGGAACTCAATATTGATGGTAAGAAGCGGGAATTGAAGAAATAGGAGAGCAATAACACTGGAGCAACAAATGCAAAGAGAAAGAGAGAGAAGAGCACTGGTCTAGTGATACCCTTAGAGCCAATATCCCGCATAAGACACACACATGGAGACTAATGATCAAGCCTTCACAGTTGGTGAATTCACCTGCAATGCCTTGGCAACATAATGATAATGTTTTGAAATGATGAAATATCATTTCATGTGTAAATTTTAGTCCAACCAATATTAAGTTGGAAACATCTATTGTAATACTTTAACATTTCATATAATATAATTTATGTGGTTGAAATCATTTGTAATTGTCCTTGATATTGTTTAGTATTGTGATTACCATATGCAACTTTGCGTTTTCATATTAGATGAACATACACATTGTATGACAGTTTTTAAATCATACTAATTAATTTATGTTGATTAATAACGAACGCATAAAATCAATCTGAAACTACTAAATTAGTAGTTTATATTAATTAATGATGAACACAAATAAAATGAATATATGACTAAATTAGTCATTTATAATTATTATTAATAAAAGTAAATGAAATAAATATAAACTACTAAATTAGTTGTATATAATGAATATGAAACTACCAAAAAAAGATAAACAACTACTGCAAATGATAAATTTGTGATTACAAATGATAATTAAATTTTGCATATATATGACTATTAGTAGCTAATTTACAATATCTTATAACACAACCAAAATGTAGTCATATTTTTTTGGTAATTAATTGGTTTCAAACGATGAATAAAATTTGCATATATATGACTATTAGTAGCTAATTTACAATATCTTATAACGCGACCAAAATGTAGTCATATTTCTATGGTTATTAATTGGTTTCAAACGATGTCTAAAATTTGCATATATATGACTATTAGTAGCTAATTTACAGTATCTTATAATACGACCAACATTTTGGTCATATTTTTTTGCCATTAATTGGTTTTCTCGGATGATCATATAGTAATATATTTTGTTGTATATTTGGTCATCAATTGTGGCAATTAATGATTAAATGAATGACCAAATGAATGACTAAATATACTAATAGACGATAAAATTGAGACAACAAAATAATGACAAAGCTAAAAACGACTAAAAATTGGTTGTATTATAATATACTGTAAATTAGCTACTACTGGTCATCCACTGAAAAATAGTAGCTAATTTACAGTATCTTATCACACGACGAACATTTTGGTCATATTTTTTTCATTAATTGGTTTTCTCAGATGATCATATAGTAATATATTTTGTTGTATATTTGGTCATTAATTGTGGCAATTAATGACTAAATGAATGACCAAATTAATGACTAAATATATTAATAAACGATAAAATTGAGACAACAAATTAATGACAAAGTTAAAAACGACTAAAAATTGGTCGTGTTATAAGATACTATAAATTAGCTACTACTGGTCACCGACTGAAAAATAGTATCTAATTTATAGTATCTTATAACACGACCAACATTTTGGTCATATTTTTTTGCCATTAATTGGTTTTCTCGGATGATCATATATTAATATATTTTGTTGTATATTTGGTCATTAATTGTGGCAATTAATGACTAAATGAATGACCAAATTAATGACTAAATATACTAATAGACGATAAAATTGATACAACAAATTAATGACAAAGCTAAAAACGACTAAAAATTGGTCGTGTTATAAGATATTGTGAATTAGCTACTATTGATCACCGACTGAAAAATAGTCATTTATATACAAATTTTAGTCTTTTTTTAGTAATTAAGTAGCCATTTTGTACTAGTGTTTGATACTATACTTTTTGGGTTCTCAGAAAGATGTTGAGTTGTCACTTCAAGCTTTTGTGGACATAAATGTTGATGATGGAGAGGGAAAGGATCATGAGCAGTAGGATACATAACCTTTAGGGATAAATTTGGCAATAATCATTACATTAAATATTATTTAATTTATATAATAACAAATTTATTAACTTAGTTTTGTTAGTTTTTTTTTTTTTAGTTTGGTTTAAAGTTTGTTATTTCATTTATAATTTTAAAATAGGATATATAACTAGCACAATCATATAAATTAAATAGATGATAAATATCCATAGATATCAATCCATAATAAGCATAAAAAAACTTACTTCGTAATACATCTCACAATGTATAGGTACTAATATGTTAACATTGTATGAAATGAGTAGATTTGGATTAAGGAGTTTATTCCAAATTTATCACCTTGTGCAAAATGTAGTCACTAGCTCATTTATTCTTTGAAAGCTTTTGGGGCAAATTATTGTACACCAAAAATGGACTTTTCTAGACTTAAAACTAAAAATGGTGAAACATTTTCTACATGCTTGATGATATTTCTGCTAACTTATTTTACAGCCAGCCTTTTCTTTGTAAGTACGAGTTATGTCAAGATTGTATTCTTCTTATTAACATGTGTGGTTCATTTGTTTAGTTGTGATGAAAGGGATGGAGTTGTTCATAGTATCATGAATATAGCCCTTTATGTAAAAGAATGTGAGGCTTAGCAAGTTTTTAAGTGGTCTTATGAAGAGGAATTGTATGCTTTGACAATCAGAAATACATGATCAAAATTTTACTAATGTGTAGCAGGTTGTTAGTGCCCTAAGGCTTTAAGGGTGACTATCGTAACTATGAAAGTATTTATATTCATTGTTATATGAAAGAGGTCATTGTTTCCTCCACTATTTTTCAAAAAAAGTACATCAATAAGGATACTAAAAGATTTAAGTCTAGATAAAAATGATCTAATTTATGCCCTATTACAAACATGCATATGTAAGTTCAGGTCTATTTTGGATATGTATTATATATTTGGTCTTTCTTATTATTAGATATTAATAAATATGTAAGTTTATGTCTATTTTGGAGATATATTACTGATTTTTGTCTTCTTATTATTCATATATTGATGGATATGTGAGTTCAGAGCTATTTTGTAGATATATTATTGATTTGGATATTTCTTATTATTAGATATTCATGAATGCATGGAGAGAATTACTTGATCGTGGTTGCAAGAATAAATGGGGAGGATATAATTCAAATGAAAAGGGACATTTTATACATTGCAAACCATGATACTTTCAGTGGTGAAGTTTGAACCAATAAAGACAAAGATGATTTAAAAGCTTGCACTTGTGATCTAGAATGTGTGAAGGCATGGCATCGCATTGCAGCCTAATGATATGAAATCATAGGAAAATAGATATCCCAACCTAACATGGTCATGTCAAAATTCAGGAACACAATACCTTTGGTTGCACAAGGGCCCATTATCATCTGAATCTACATTCTTTCCCTACAAAGGTTAAAACAACATAGACAAGAGGGTAACTACCCTCATTATTTCCATATGTATCATTACTGACTTCAAAAAACTATGAACCCATTCATAATAAATCATTGTTCTTATTAATTCCCAATTTGCATTAATATAAAAAATTATGTTTTACAATGAAGATGTACCTTAATTTTAACAATTTCTATTACATCCTCTTCTCATTCCATTTCTACACAACAACCACAATGCAAAAAACATTAGATAGATCCTTGACTTCTATTTCAGAAATCTCCCCTTAACACAACACAATGTTAAAAACATCAAAGAGAGACTTATCTTGTATCTTAGATTCTCAGCTTGGAATACAATCCGGGTGCACTAATGTTTCGTGATACACTCCTAATATTTTAAGATTTGTGATGAGATTTTTATTATTATCAATGAATGATGCCAAATTTTAACCTTTTTGGAAAATATATGGGTAACACGATAAGGCCAATTCAAACCTAAACTTAAAAATTTCAGACCAGCAAATCCATTATATTTTTTAGTTTGAAATTTTTACATGTTTGTTGCGTGTGAATTCTCACTCAAATGGGGCATAAAATTAATGCAAAGGGGCCAATTTCGCCTCCCTAAATTTCTAGGGTTGTTTTTACGAAAGTCTGGATCCCACCAAATTCCTCTTCACATTCAATTGATGGTTGGTAAAAAGCTATATAATTAAAGGTTTATATATATATATAATATATATATATATATATATAATTAATTTATTTTTTTATTTTTCTTTGTGTTCATTGAATAATAAATTGCATGCTTTTCTTACAAGGAAATTTTGTCCTACAATCTTTTATAGATTGCAAACCACAATATTTGCATTGGTAAAGTTTGGGCTTTCGCCTTTCTTATAAATGACATTGTTGCTTCATATATTTTTCAATGTTTACCATGTTTCCAAGTGCATTAGATATGTGAAACAATAAGATAACTTCTTATATTTAATTAAATAGGATATATGCTTACAACCGACAAAAATAATTAAATAAATAAATGTGAGATTTACTTTGTAAGATAAGTGTTTTAGTTTCACTTTATCATTGTGAGTAAGATTATTAATATAATATTATTTCATTAATAATCTCTTTTTCCTGCTTTTCTCAGTTTCTACATACAATTTTGCAATTTTCTAAATAAGTTTATGTTTCTTGTATGTGTTCTATGAGTACAAATTTTGGGTATGTTCAATATATTCTATAAATTTAAAACTATCCACTTTTACCCCTTATTTGTTGATTTTGATTAACTATATATCTCAACATTTTTTGTGCCCATTGAGAAAGGAAAATTATACTAAAAATTGAATGGCTTCCAGTCCCACATGGATTCTAAAATCATGGTTTTCATGTCATAAAATATGTCATTGAACCAAAATGAGGTTCATCAACCTCTAATACAAAGTTCATTATGATGTATATACTTCTTATGCACATGATTTTTATGAGTTCTATGTTATCATCATGATGCTTGTAATCATTATAATTATTAGGAATTGGACTTCAATAGTTGCAACTAGTTGCATGTTGTTTGAATAGAAGATTAGTTTTTGGTATCAAAACTTTGTAAAGTGATTGTTCTCAAGGAATTATAGAATGTTACCATCATTTATCATTGGATATATTGTGTTGTTTTAGGATTTAACCATGAATGTTAAACATTCGACTAAAAATTTGTATGGGATGAGTATAGGTCTGATGTCATATTTTCTAATCATCGAAGCTATGAAATCCTATACACCATTATATTCAAAGCTTGATTTGATGAAGGATTCATTTGTTTTGGGTTGCATAGTTTCCTTCACTGAAATTTAGGCACATCTTATATAATTTTTGGATGAATAATAAATGTTAGAGGTGTATGGTTGTTAAAAACTAATAGAGGATTAGGAGAATTATTTTAATTTGTGTAAATTAAAATCCACACAAAATACACAGGCTGAAATAAGAATCAATGGCTCTAGGAACTTCAAATTTTACAAACAAACAACCTTTGGTGCATTGGAAGAATGTTTTGATATACAAAAAATTTGGGGTCTGTAGCCCCGGGGTCGAGCCTGCGGAGGTTGCACCCCATTGTTTTAAGAATATGCTAAAAGTGTCATATCATTGTAACAATACAATATAATTATTCGCATGGAGGTTGGCACATATACCAAAATTCATTTCAATAAACGGTCACGCCGTCATTTTTCAATAGAACTTTGGTTATTGTTATAACCACAAACATAATATGCGGTGAATACGTGAGTTTATCGGCAGAGTTGGGACATAATATGCAATGAATACATGATTTGCAATGTTGTCGGTGGAGTTTGGTTGTTGGGTAGGTTGTGAGTTCAAACCCACGAAGCTTCCCTATTTTGGCATCTCCTCAACAACAAACTTCAAATAGTAGATATGTTGGTTATGTTTCAACTGTCATCTCATGACTCATTGGTGGAGTGCCCACCTTGTAACACGAAGGTCATGTGTTTTTGAACCCCATTGGTGATGGTCAGTTGAACCAATTTTCAAATAGGAGATTTCTACATGGCACCTTTTGATTGGGCCATGTGGCATTCTTCCATTGGTCCATGTCATGGGATCAAATAGGAGAACTCTACATGGCGCCTTTTGATTGGGCCATGTGGTATCCTTCCATTGGTCCACGTCATGGGATCAAATAGGAGAATTCTACATGGCACCTTTTGATTCGGCCATGTGGCATCCTTCCATTGGTCCACGTCATGGGACATGTCAATCTTCCACATTCATGCCACACATGTAAGTATGCCAAATAAGTAACACGTGTCATTTCCATGCTAAGTCATGTGTCGATGCCTTTTGATTGGGCCATGTGGCATCCTTCCATTGGTCCATGCCATGGCACATGTCAATCTACCACATTCATGTCACACATGTAAGTATGCCAACTAAGTGACACATGCCATTTCCATGCTAGGCCATGTGTCGGCTCCAAGACGTAGGCTTGTTAACTTTTGGATGTGCCACATCCCCCTATGCCAACTAAGTGACACATGTCATTTCCAAGTTATGCCAACTAAATGACACATGCCATTTCCATGCTATTCCATGTGTCAACTCCAGGATGTAGGCTTGTTAACTCTAGGATATGCCACGTCACCCTTTGAATTTGTATTTTTTCCCATTGTTCAAAATATTCAAATTTCCATATCTTCTTCATACATATTGCAATCAAAACGATTCAAGTTGAATTGGAATCATCTTGTCACACTCTTCGACATTGAACTATTTCCATCAAGTTTTGGGAATTTTGAATTTTAGTTTTTTTTTGGATTCTCCTAGATCGATTAGTGTTTGCGCTCATGCCACTACACCAAATTTAAAATATAAAAAATTCCTCCCCATTGAATTCAAAAAGAAAGGATGTCTATATAAACTATTGTTGGGTGTGGAGCCTGATTATCTTCTTGATACAAAGGTATTGTTTTAGCCATGTTTGGATCTTAATCCCTATCGAGGAGGTGGGGGATATTGTAGTTGTCTATTATTTTGTGAGAGAGAAAAGAAGAGACTATGTGAGAGCAAAGAAGAAGTTACAACATGTGCATTGTAAGTTGTATCCCTTCATTTTACTAGATAATATAAAAAGAAATACTGGTTGATTCTCTTATTTTATGCTTTTCCGTGTTTCCAAAATTTTGTTTCATTACTTTGTTATTTAATTTTTAACACACTATTTTGTTTTTCATGGAAAATGGAATGGTTGAGATTTGTTGCATGCCTTCCCATAGCCATACAAAAATCAGACCATTTCTTTTGTATATACATCAGTTTCCTTAAACAACATGAAAAACATCATCGATAGGCCTGTCAACAATCCTGGAATGTGTAATGAGATTTGTAGAAAGTTTTCATGATAGACACTTATGGACTGTGGAGTCACACTCTTATTCAATATCAACGTCACCATGAAAGTTGCTCCATCAAAATACCACAATTCTCCTTTGATTCTCTACTCTATTTTGTCGTCGATTTCTTCAGCGTCTATTGTAGGTGGATGATAGATGTTTGCATATTTTATGTTACATGATCTTAAATTGGTTGGTAACCATGAGGTTTCAGTTAAAATAAGAAACAAAATTAGGATAAAGAAGCATGAATTACCATGACCCATCCCCACGTGTCAGCGAAGGACGAAATGTGAGTAGTATAAGGCACCACGTCCATTCAACCATATGTTTCATTTGATTGATCAATTTTTGTGAAGTATGGTAATAAAAAAACAATGCAGAGGGGGCATTGCCTAGAAGCTTACGTTTGAAAACCTATCTCAACATGTTGTAAATGGATGAGAATATCTCTTTGTGCGTTAAGATGCTCGCAGGTCTAGCCTGTCATAGTCCACACAGAGGGATATAATTTTTTGAATAAAGAAATTAGCTAATTGGAGAAGTCATAGGCAATGTTAACAGAATAAGCGAAGTATAGGAAAGGGATATAAATTTTTGAATAAAGAAATTAAAGAGATAAACCATTCCTCTAACTTGATATTTTTAAGAACTTTATAGTAAATGAATAAAATTGTCTATGAAGCTCAACCTAAACTTGTCTGCAATTAGTTGGTGAGACGTAATCAGAAATTTGCCAAACCACTTCAGGCTTTACTATTAATATAGTGCCTAGAACTCTAATTCTTTTAGAAGCATGTCATTATTATTATTAATTTATTCTTTATCTTTTTACCTTATTGGCTATGTGACACAACAAAAGAAGACTGTAAAGAAATAGCTTCTATTATAATTTGAGTAATTCTAACCTGAGGTTATACGTGAGAGGAAAAAACTCCTTTGTGTCTCAGATTTGGCTTTAAGATGAGGTCATAGAAAGATTATGTATACAATTGATAACACAACTCCCTCTACCTCTATTGGGTCTGTAAGTGTTCATCTCTATTCTCAAGCTAGACACTGAGTTGAACCATTTCGATTAAAACTTTAAAGTCTAGCAGCAACCTATGAAACATCATTTGAGAAATGAATAACTGCAACATTGTCACCCGATGCCATTTATAACAAACTCAAGGAAGGAATTGCAAAACACTTCTCAGTAAGGTATTTTTTTGGGAGAAATTAACAACTTCCTAAAAGAAGTTTTTTATTTACGTCTAGAAAAATTCAAAAGAATTACAGTAAAATCAGAAAAACATAGATATGATAGAATAATATGAGAAGAAAGTTAAGAAAACTATTAGTATTATTATCATAAGCAAGTCCAACTGTCGTAGACAAATGTCGTACCAGCCGCCTTCGGTCAGCGCAATGGCCACCTTAGATTCGGCCTCAAATCCACAATCATGTAGAGGTGACATTCCTTCTCGAAGTTATCAGAGTTAGTAGAGTTTATCGGTGAGACTTTAACATATCAGAGTTAGTAGAGTTTATCTGTGAGATTTGAACATATGACATTAAAACTGAAATAAGATATCACTTTTTTGTCCAATAAAGTGTTTACAAATTATTATTTATAATATAATAAAAATATGTTATTTATTTTTTATATTTAACATTAAGTTTTGTATAAGTTAAAGCTAAATTAATAACAATCAAATTATGAATAGATTTCTAGGGTCATGTCTAGGCAAGAACTAATAATAAAAGGGAAAAATATAATTCATTCAATTCTTAATATAAAATTAATGTGTGATATTTGAAAATGTTCACAATAATAAAAAATTTCAATGTGGATCATTAATAAAATATTTTTATTTTAATTGTTATGTATATTTAAAAATATATTAATAACAAATCGTGATCGGGGTGTGAGTCGGTGGTTGGGCAGTCGAACAAAAGATTAATGGACTGTACCCCCGAGTACAATACCACCTCCCCCCACACGCTCGAGGCAATGGGTGTGGTTGCCCTTTGCATGATGGCATGCAGGGAAGATGGGAAAAGTCGCAGTGGGAGTTATGATAGTGTTGGCCTTAACAACAATGAAGGGAGGAAGTTGGGTGTTGTTGTTCGGATCGCTCGTGGACGGGGAGATTGGTGCAATGGACAGGTTCTACGACGCCATCCACAACACCAAGCATATCGACTGTTTGTGGGAGTTAACGAGGTTGGGACAACGAAACCATGGCTCGTCCAATGAAAACCCTTGGCCGTGGAAGGTGGGCCCAAGTGACCAGAAGGGACACGGACCCGAGCACGTCTAAGGTCTGCAGAGGTAGGAAATCTGTGCAAAGACTAATCAGTGAGGCAGCAGAGGCGTACTGTGAAAGCACAAATGAGGGAATTCACAAAATTCTAGAGGAATGGGAAGAAGAAGTTAAAGAGGAAAGCAAAATGGGCACGAAAATGGAGGATTGGAGAACCATTGTCCCGGACCCTGACAACACAAGGGGTAGAATCACTCAATTCAAGAAGAGCCTATACCTGTATTGGCTGATGAAAAGCCCGTTGGGTAAGGCTATGGAGTAGATTTCGGTGGGCATGATTGTCACTGTCCAAAGCATGCCGAATTATAAACAGGAATTCCAGAAGGTGCAGTTTCGACTGCACAAGCAGGATGTTAGAATTGGCAGAATTGAGAAGCACATCCCTTGTATCTTGGAACGGACTGACCTGTTGGGAATGAATGCCAAAGACCCAGCGCCAATGGAATCAGCGTCTGCTGAACAACAGGACTAGAAAAACTCCCTTATTAGTTTTGTTTATATATGTGGATAGCTTTTATATTTCCTTATGCAAATATATGTGCAGGTAGATATCTAGAGTATGACCATGAATTTGAGACTTATATAACTTGGATAGAAAGACTGAAACTCTTTTGCTACTGGATGGCATACAATATTGATAGGTGGCTAACAGATTTGGTTTCCCACTAGGCAAGTTGAGACCACCTAGCCAATCTATGTGGTGTAAATTTGCTTTATAAACTAATGAAAAAAGGATCTACCAAACTTCATAATATATATATATATATATAATATATATATATTAATAACGAAAAAACAATTTTAATGTGGATAATGTAGTCCACATATAAAACATCTCATGCAAAATATTTTAATGTCATATCTATAAAATTGTTTTAAACTTTTTTATATATATCCTATAAAAAAAAATTGAAAAAATAATTTGTGTGGTTGTGTTGTTCATATTAAAACTAATTAAAACTAAGTAATAGCAACAATACATGCGTTTAATTAAAACTATGTATATATATAAAATATATTTTTTAACAGCCCATGGGGCTTTGGATTGACGGTGAATGGGTGCACTGTTAAGGCACTTGACGGTGAATGGGTGCACTGTTAAGGCACTCCTTGCGATAGGTCACTGGTTCAAATCCCCCGTGGGTACTTAGGTTAGTCTTAACTCCTTGCGATAGGTCAGTGGTTCAAATCCCCTGTGGGTACGTGGGTACTTAAGTTAGTCTTAACCTGGAAAAAAAAAATATGCGCAAAAGAATGAAGATTAGACAGGGCTATCTCTTCCTGTACTGTGAGTTCGTCGTCTCTTCCTGTACTGTGCGTTCATCCTTAAACATTTCGTGTGTCCCGCACACATTTCATCAAAAAGACAGACCCAGCAGTACGTGCATAACAATCTCATCTAACACCTGTAAAATAATGAAAAGATGCATGCCGGTGGACACTGCATTTATCTGAAGGAACCGCATGCCTTGTAACCGGTAAGGAACCGGATGGCTTTTATAGCAGGATCCCAAGAAAAAGAAGAATATGCCGACCCAAGAATTGAATAAAACGAAAAGCCTTCCTTTGATCGCGATTAAGAAAAAGAAAAATCGTTCAACTCAAATCATTGAAAATTCCAAATGCCTTCCTTTGATCAACTCAAATCATTAAAATGATATGGAATTCAAATGATGAACTTGAAATGAAATCATTTCTGATGATGCGAATTTTAACTTTTTTGTATTCCAAAAAGAATTCCTGTTTCGACATGGTTCCGCTAACGGAATTCTATCTTTTGCATTTCTATTCTGTTCACTGAAAGGAAAAAGATAAACGAAGGTATGAGCATCGAACCAGTGATCGATGGCCATTGAAGGATGAAGATGTAAAGCTCAAAAAGAATTAGATGCCAGAAAAAGGAAAATGCCTTCCTTCCTTCACATGTAAACCTATTTGTCCCACCTCGGAGTTCGTTCCGGAGAGAAGTGGAAGAGAGGGAAAGATGTTATTTATAAAGCAGTTGTCTATAATGAGACTTTTTGAAAGCCTTTCTGGTGGCTTTTTCCGGTCAAAATCCGGCAGCAATTTTTTGGAATCGCAAGTTTGATAGCTAGTTTCTTCACAATCAAAACATCCCAGAGGTTTTTCAGGGTGCTGAATCCAAATATACAGTTAAAAAATCATTTTAACTGCAACAAATCAAGATTTAACCTCAATTTCTTCCGCTGGATTCCGTCACCGGAATCTCCAAAAGGTCCCATTATAGACAACTCCATTTATAAATGGTAAAATGCGTTATTACATCATTCCCATAGTATGTGAGGAACTGCAATGCTGGGGAGAACTGGCAACTTCTCCATGGGCGGTGGCCGCTCTAATTGGCCTTCAGAAATTTGATTACTCTTATGTATTAGTAGATTATTAAAATAAAATGGATCTATACTAGTTCTTAATAGTAGTATTATTTATTTTTTTATGAAGTTAGAAAAACCAAAATCAAACTAATAGTGAGGGCAGCCATCTCTGGCTGATATCAGCAATTGTCGGCAGAAACATCACTGTTATCAAGGAAAACCACGCCACCTGGAATAACTCCTTAGGTGGTCCCCAAGGGAGTAGGCTCTCACCCCTGCCAATGCCTCTGGGTCTTGGGCCATTACCCTGTTTCCTTACATCCGAGGAAGACGAGCTCCTAGCTAAGCAGATTTATCTATGGAGTTCTTTATAATGTGACTTTTTGGAGATTCCGGTGGCAGATTTATCTATGGAGTTCTTTATAATGTGACTTTTTGGAGATTCCTGTGACGGAATCCCGCGGAAGAAATTGAGGTTAAATCTTGATTTGTTGCAGTTAAAATGGTTTTTTAACTGCATATTTGGATTTAGCACCCTGAAAAACCCTGGGACGCTTTGATTGTGCAGAAACTAGCTATGAAACTTGCGATTCCAATAAATTGCTGCCGGATTTTGACTGGAAAAACCCACCAGAAAGGCTTTCAAAAAGTCCCATTATAGAGAACCGCTTTATCTTATATAAAGTTCACATTACTATATATAAAAGTGTTCTCATTTTTAATTTTATTAAAATTGTGTTTTAATATATATGAAATATCTAATAGTAATGAGAATAGAAGTTCTAAATATATTTGGAAAATAATTATAACTCTTTTGTTTACCGATTTAATTAAAAATTTGTTATAAAATTAAATTAAATTAAAATATTTTGTTAATGAAATGAGTTAAGGTTTTTTTATATGTGGTATTGATAAATCGTGATATTGTCACACAACCTATTTACAAGTTACTAATATCAGTGCTAAAAAAGGGGTGAATATCCATAATTAAGAATCTTGCTATATTTTAAATTTATTATAAGTATTAAGTTTTTATGTGTTTATTAATTAAATTTAAATATGGTTATTAAATCATTATTTTAATTTGTACCATAAAATAGATTTTAATTTATAATTACTATGAATATGTTATACATTGTAATGTGATATATATGTTATGATTTTCTTTTATTTAAAATATTGTTCATTTAATTTTATTAATAAAAAACTTACAATATAAAAATTTAAATTTTATTATTTTTATTACTTTTAATTTTTTATTATTATTTGAGTTAACATTTAAATGTTTACACTCATTTATAAACACTACAACCTCTAGTAGCATATTGGGTTTTATATTACCTTTAAAGTTCTATTATTTTTCAATTAAACCATCATATAAATATTTACAAACTTTTACAACATTACCCCATATTGAAGTGCAAAGTGTCTCTCATTGCAATTATAGCAATTTCTTTACATTATGGAACCTTTATATATAACCCTATTGCCTTTCACAGTCTCTAGAAAATTATAACACTACTTCCATGCTTAAAGGGATGATTAAATGTTTGTGCCCCTTCCATATACATAAACAATTCACCTACTTTCACTTAATGCAGCTTTTACATGCTCTTCAACTCCATGCCTTCAAATTTAGCATCTCATTTGATTTATCCATTAAAGAAGATTAAGTGTTAATTTCAAAAAATATTTTTCCCATTATTATTTAGTACATTAATGATAGGTTTGTTATAACTTAATTTCCATGTCAAAAAAATTAAATTTATGCATAACATAAAGGAAAATTTCCAAGACCCAACAAATGTATTGAATAATTGAAAGAGATTTGTTTCTTCTTCATGTCAATGGAATGGAATTCCTAGCAACATTATTAGTAAAATAAGCCTACCTTAATCTTTTCCCAAGTTCTGTCACTCAATTCACAAAATCTAGATTCATTGAAGAAAATAATTGAAAGAGATTTGTTTCTTCTTCATGTCAATGGAATGGAATTCCTAGCAACATTATTAGTAAAATAAGCCCACCTTAATCTTTTCCCAAATTTTGTCACTCAATTCACAAAATCTAGATTCATTGAAGAATATCCTAGCAACATTATTAGTAAAATAAGCCTACCTTAATCTTTTCCCAAGTTTTATCACTCAATTCACAAAATCTAGATTCATTGAAGAATATCGTTTTTGGTAAATTCCTTGTTTCTATCACAAATTTGACTCAATTATATGTCAATTATATGCCTTGAACTTAAAAAATAATCCTATAAATCAACCATTAATACCCATAGCCTTAATAACGTGCAACCATGCAACCATCAAACGCAAACTATAACCTAGCATAACTCATTTTGCTTTACATTATCAATCTACTAATAAAGTAAAAAACTTAAATATCTCTTATAACTATTTAATAGGAATTATATCTAAAGAAATTATAAGGCTTATGAAGTGGTATCATTTAGAGTTATATGATAATTATCTTTTAAGAAAGATCTCTTTATGGTTTGAAAACCTGGTATTCTTGAATTATTTTGATGCTTATGAGAACTAGTTAAGATGGGACACTATTTTAGCTTGAAAACTTAAACGATTGAGTATCTCTTCAAAATACTCAATCAAAATGTAGTGTAGCATAATGTTATAAAAATAATATAAAGAAGTAATATTTAGAAATTTAAAATAATTTTTTTGAAATATAAATATAGCATTATTCCTTAATATAGTTTACTTGGAAAGGTTTTTTTTGGTTTCTGATTTTAATACACCTTTGTCTCAGTCTTCTTACATTGGATTGTGTCCCAATAAATTCATTTAACATATCTTATAAATAATAAGACAAAATTCATTATAACATAATCTTATAAAATGATATACAATATATTTGAGATTAAAAATAATTTCTTAAATATAAAAGATGTGACTCATTTATTTGACCTAGTTTTGTGAGAGTGTTTTTTTTCTGGTCTACTCGTCTTTCATCATAATTGCAATACCCTTGTAAATTTAGGTCCAGGTGGACTCTTTATATTTAATTGGAGGGCAGTTTCATATGAAAGTCATGCGGTGGTCTTACCGCATTCTTCACAACATATATATAATTTAATGAGGGCAGCTTTATATTAAGAAGTCATGCGGTGGTCTACCAGCATTCTTCTCATATATACATATATAGATATATAAGTTTTCCCAAGATTTATATATTTTATTTAATTAATTTGTATGGAGATGTAAATTCAAATAAAACATAATTTCAAAATATTTTGATAATTTTTAATTAATGATTTAGATTTAAAAATTTAAAAAATATTTATAAAATTTCAATTTTCAAAGTTTTTTTTATAATTATATAAAGTTCAATATAATATATAGGTAGTATAACGAGATATTTTGTAGGAAAATTTGAGTTTATATTATTCACTATGAGTGAATTCAAGATTAGGTAAGCTTCATTATAATAATCACCCAAAATCGTTATAAAAAACAATATAATGATTTAAAGCATATAATAATTTTGAAAGTAATTTAGGTAGCACAAAATCATTCATGACAATAAATTATTGTAAGTAATTTAGGTAGCACAAAATTATTCATGACAATAAACATTTGGAACACCTAACCAAATGTATAAATATTAACAAGCATAACTTATATAACTAATAGGACAAGGCCCATTTCATGTGGGGGGTTATCATTTCCCTTGGGGTTGGCTCTAATCATAATTGGTTGTCTTGAGATCTACGATTGTCTACCTCTAATTACCTTCCTCAAGACTCTCTAAAGGGTTTTATGTCTAAAAATTCATAAAGATAAGTCACGGAAAGTTATTATTTTAGTTTTGTGATAGATGAGGTTAGTTGTGGAAACACTCTCCTCTCACAAGGAACTTTAAAACTCCATGTCATTATGTTCCTTAAACCTCAAGCATTTCCTAGGAAAAAATAAATAAGTTGGAGAGTCGATGAGTGGCTTCCTCCTAATAAAATAGGGATCACTAACCCCTCCCCCACCCCACCCCACCCACATATTGACTCTCCAACTTATTTTTGTTTATTTTAGGAAATCCTAGAACAATACAAATAACATCATTTTGGTTTTTTGATAGAGAGGGTTATTTAAAATATTCTCTCTTCTCACGAAGAACTTAACAACTCCATGTCATTATGTTCCTTCAACCTTAAGGGTTTCATACAACAACAAAAAATAAGCTGGAGATTGGTTCAGGAGGATCTAAAAAGCCTCACAATTCGAAGTCTTCAAATCTCAACAAAACTAGCACCAAGTGGTAGAGTTGGCGGGAGCTTTCCAAGGACATGAACTACACCTTAATCTGAGTCTATATGAGGAAGTTATGCTCATATGAAGTTTGGACCAAAAAATAAAATCAAAGTCAATGTCAACCTAGGGTGCCATATGGCACTCCCACAAGTTTCCATGTGGCAACCCACTCAGCAATCCAAGTGAACCCACAAAGATGATGTGGCACCCATAGAGATGCATCTAGCATAACGTGGTACCCAATAATTACTGACATGGTTGGACATATATGTGCCATGTGGCATCACTAGGATGTGCCACATGGCATCACCATGGCATGCGACATGTCCTCACCACATAGTTCCAGTCATCATTAAGTGGACCAATATAGGGATGCCACATGGCAGCACCCGGTTGGCCAGGTAAACAATTATTAGACCAATTTGGAGCCACCACATGGTAATGCCTAGTTTTCCAATTAAGTTTGGCAAATGAAAAAAAATTAATGACTGTCTTTTTTCATATAATAAAATAATTAAGTTTGGGAGTCCATGAGGTTTAACCCCGAGACCTCCCCAACAACCATCGACTTAATATAATTCTACCGACCAACATGCCAACTAATGTTCTTTAGTAATTCCGTCCTCAACACATTATTTAAGCTATGATTCATTCATACGTCGGAAGGGGTTGCGAGCATGGAGAAAGGCATATACATTCGAATAGGCAGTAGGCCAAGAAGGGGTCCCGCACAAGAACAGATCCTGAGGTAGATTCTAGGAATATTATTAGAGCATACTCTAGGGAATATTATAGGAATATTCTAAAGTGTTGTGGCACAAGGAGGTGACAGTTTAGAACCTGGCCAAGTTTATACGCATTTTTCTTGAAATTTCGCAAGAAGTCTATTGTTGTAGTCGGAATTATGATCTAACTAGTAGACCTTAGGGCTCATGGATGAAGCCCATGTATGCCATTAATGATTGGCATGTTTTATGAGATGGATTTTCACTTGTCAGAAGGCAATCAAGTTTATACTCATTCTTCTTAGAACTTTGAGAGGAATCCACTAGTGCAATAAAAAATTAGATTTGAGCAACATATCTGAGGGCTCATGGCATAAGCCCACATGCGTCATTAAATTGTTGGCATTAACTTCAAGAAAACCTTGCAAATGTTAGAAGGTGGTCATATTTATACTCTAAAGTTACAAAATTCTAAGGCAGAGCTACTAGTATGGAGTATGTTGCAGTTTGAACATCGGATTTTTGGGTCAGCTGCATATGTGAGGTATTTCCGTGCATTTTTTCATGTGCTTTTCTTTCATGTTTTTTAGATAATAGAAAGGCATCTCCACTTTGAAGCTGGGCCTAGAGACATAACTCAGACATTATGAGTGAACTCCATTAACAAATCTTTGTGAAGTATCTATATCGTCTTCATTTTGTGTTGCTTCTTTATGGATGTCGCATATATGGTATTTCCATGCTCTTTAAGCAATTATGTCTAACATCACCAAAGAAAATATCTTAGATTAGAAATTCAACAAGTAGTTCCCTCGTAATAAAGTGGGGATCCCCCCCCCCCCCCTTCCACCCGCCCATAACACTCCTCCCATAGACTCTCCAACTTATTTGTTTCTTTCATAGGAATTCTTAGAAAAAAAACAAATATTTTATCATTTTTGTTTTGTGATCCCTATCAGAAGAGAGAATGTTTCCACATAAAATAAGTTATTAATTTTGTTTTGTGATGGAGAGGGTTAGTTGTCGAAACATTCTCTTTTCTCATAGGGAACTTGACAACTCCATTTCATTACATTCCTTCAACCTCAAAGATTTCCTAGAACAAACCAAATAATTTAGAGAGTCAATGAGTGGCTCCCTCCTAATAAATCAAGGGTCAACCCCCCACCCCTAGGCCTAAACCTTGATATGTTGGCACAAGTGCACCATATTCAACTCAACCTTTTGGTTTTGCATGCCACAAATTATAATATCATCTTAATGACAAAAATTTTGATATATTATACCTTATTAAACATGTCATCATTTCATTTGTTCTAAATGGGGCACTTCAATTCTTATTTGTTGGCATGTTGTGCAAAACTCAATGATCATGGGGATTTTATTGCCTAAGAATAGGGGCTTCATTTGTTGACCAATATTCTAAAATGTTAATTCATAAAGGCGGTTTTAATTTTTTGAAAATTCATTTCAATATATTGTTTCATATCAGGGGGAAGTGGGGAGAGGGGTAGTAGTTGAAGTAGGTTTATAATTAGTGGAAGGGTGGGGAGGGGAGTGTGGTTCATAGGGTGGAGGGATTTCATAAGTATTGTGGAGGTATTATAGGTATGAGGAAATGCCTTACTGGGAAAAAATTAATGTGCAATAAATAATGGTGAAACTCTCTTTTCAAAGTTGAAATTGATAGTGAGGTTGCACCTTCACCCCTTATTGAGACCATTCAGATCCTTCATATGCAAAATAAGTTTGATAACTATAGACCTTATTTCTCATATCTTTGTATATATCAATTGTCTTAACACCAATTTTTATCTAACTAATTTTATCTATGTAGGGTTTTATCTCTAATTTTGTATAGTTTAGTTTGTTGTAGATTTGTTTCATTAATTCTTAAAATCCCATAACTTGATACCATATTTAATTGTAGAGGTATTTTCTAGTTCAAGGGCTCTCTTACAAATCCCGATTTTTCATTATTTGGGGCTCTTTTTGAGTGGTTGATTTAAATTGGGAGATTGATGGATTTTTGGTCTTTAAATGGAAAGGAAGCCAATATCACTATAAAACATATATGGTCCTTCCATACATGTTTATGGGGATGCATATACTTTCCTTTTGTCATTACATGGGTAGAGGATTATGATGATTACCTCAATGTTATTGAGCTTAACAAACCAATTAGGTTTTTGGTTTTGGAAAGATGGGTTTGAGCCCTTAATTGTAAATAATCTACTTGTGTTATGTCCAACCTTAATCATAATATATGAAAAGACATAACAAAATGATAGAGTACAAGGAAGAAAGAACTTATTTCTACCTAAAGGATAGAAATAATCCCTTGGGATGGATTGAGCCTTAGGATCACAATCTCTTGCATCTCACTTAATGAGGATGTATTTCAATTGGAATGATAATAAAACAAGAATGGGACATGGGGAAAATATCTTATCTAAATATTACTATAATGTGAAGCTTGATAGATAGAAATATATTTTTCTTAATATCTATAGGAGATAAAATATATAAGGCATGAAGAGTTACAACTTGAGATAACTCAACTTTCTAGGTATACAAATAGATATCCAAATACATAAAATCCTTCCTAAAAAATTCATGACCATGTTTAAGACTAAAGAGAAGGGTGAAGATAGTATAACAACAAACCATTTGACCCAAGGATATCTTACTATAGTCGTATAACCCTCTATTGGGATGTCAATGCACTTTTTTTTCTTTCTTGATTATGAGCTTATTGGAGTTTTTTCATGTTCATGTACTATAGGTAGAAATAAAATAAAAAGGTATTAAAAATTCCAAAAAAAATGATATCTAGATATCTAATAAAAATAATGGTTTTCTATATTCGATAAGCGGAGTTTTTTTTTGTGTAAGTTAGATGTATGTATTATAGTACAAAAATATATTACAAAAAATCTGCCATTGCAAATCGAGGCCTGATAAAACCAGAGGGCCCGGCACAAAACTCAGACCCTAAACAAAGCTACCTAAACTGCTGCCCGCACACCTCGCAGGGTGGCCACGTAGAGAACTATAGCGTAAACAGAGACCCCTACTAAACCGTGGACTGTAAACAGAGATACATTAACAAAAGATTGGAACCAGCTGCTGTCAAGTGCAGCAAAGAAGAGAAAAACATAAGCCTATTACTGCGGAGGATGACCAAACCTACTGAGAGTATCCAGACCTTGCTCCATAACGTGCTTGTCAACCCGAGCCTGCAAGGAGTGATAATTCTGAACTTCCTTCGGGGGCGCCGGTTGTTGATCAGCATGGAGCAGAGGATCAGGGCTAAGAGTCTTCCTGAGTAGTTTGATGAGCAGCATCAGCTTCTTATTAGCCAATTCCGCCACACCATGCACGACAGAGATTTTGGCGTCCAGACTCTTGTAGATCTCAATCATGTTGTTAAGTTGCTCGTCAGAGATGGGGACTTCCTGCCTCGAATGCTGTTGCGCTTCCTCCATGGATTCTAAAGCCTTGGCAAGCAAGGTCTTGACCTTCCAGCTCTCCGCCTACGTCCTTACGAACTGGGTGGCCCGTTTGGAGGTCATGCCCGGATCAAGTAGCCAGTTAACCTCCCCGGCGATGTCATCCTCAGTGCGCTGTGATTCTTCCTCCTTAACCGAAGCTTCCATCTCTGCAATTTTACGCTTGTTCCTCACTGTAGTTCAAGTCTCATACATTCTTTTCGCCGTCTGGAGCTCCTTATTTGCCATGATGCTTCTGCAGCTGTCCGCCTTCATGGTGCCCCATCTGTCCTGAACTTGCTGGCAGAAACGCTTCACAGAGATCTGGTGCCCTAGAGAGATGCCCGAAGGAATTGTAATGGAGCTGGTTCCTGGGTTGGCTGATATATAATCATTCTTCATTCGGTTTCCCATGTTGCCCGCGTTCAGACGAGGCGAGGAGGTCGTCCTGTCACCATAACTTCCCGGGATGGCCGAGAATCCCGAGGGATATCTCCAGATCCTGAAATGAATGTTGTTGTTATTCCCATGCTACTTACCTGCCATGTGTCCCTTCCTCTTGGTATACGGCGGCGATACGCTCTGCACCCTGCCATGTCATAAAACCTTTCTGTTTTCGCCTGTTTTTGCCATAATTGCCTCCGCTGCGCATGTCCTTTCGTCTGGTGCCAACGATCCCAACTTCTTTCCTTACCAGCCCATTTCGTCATGCTTTACCTTTGGCGCCTGTCTTCGCCGGTTAAGCCCAGTTAGCGTTGTCAAGGTCCTGTTTGGCCAGCTGTATGCACCTTTCCTTGAGGTCCGGACAGTCCACCTAGTGCCAACAGTTGTCCCAAATCTCGTCTGGATTGTCCATGCCATAGTTTGCCAAGTAGTCCACCAGCCCATTAGACTTACGTCTGACCGCTTGGAAAACTAAACCGTTCATTCCGACCATCAGTTCTACAATATTCTCCGTCACCTTGGCGAGTCTCCAGTGTTTCGTGGCTCAACTTACTTTGGTGCCTGCATAGATCTTCTTAGCCACTGAGATTACCAGAGACGAATCCCCTTCCACAATCACTTTGCTAGACTGCAAATTCTTCAGAATTCTAAGCCCGTGCTCAAGCGTCGCGAACTCCATCTCATTGTTCGTGCTTTCTCCCAGCTCTCTGCAATATATGTGAATAATTTCGCCACCCTGATTCCTTATGAATCCTCCAATACCTGATGTTCCGGGGTTCCCTCTGGACGCACCATCAAAATTGAGCTTCAGACTTCCCTCCAGCGGACAATTCCACTGGGTGCCGTCCGAATTTAATAGCTGTTGGCGTCCCGGCGAAGTGCTACTGTGGTTCGCTTCCAAACGAAAGCATTTTAGGATGAGTAAGTCTCGATCTGATATCTTCTCTATGGGATCCACTTTACATTTCGTTTGAATTAGCTGTTGAATGTTGGTTAAAACCGTTTCTTTGGAGTGCTCTGTATTTCTGTGTTCTTCCTGGAATATTCATCTATTGCGCTCTTTCCAGATTGTCCATAGGAGGAAGCCTGGCGTGGTTTTCCATATACTGTTGACCCTTTGGTTATTGGAAAAGTTATTTTTCCAATTGAGGATGGTATTATGAATGGACCCTCTGTCTCTGTTGGAATCACTTAGAATTTCCTCCACCCAGTTCCATAGATGATTTGCCCATTCACATGAGTTGAACAAGTGATTTATTGTCTCTTCTTCAGCTAAGCACATTGGGCATCTTGAAGGTCCACTGAAACCTTTTCTTCGTAAATTATCTCAGGTTAAGGTTTTGTTTCGCATCAGAAGCCAAAGGAAAGTCTTGATTTTTGGCCAAAATAGGCTGTCCCAGACCTTATTGTTCCATGGTACTGCCTCCTCCTGCTCAGCCTTATCCATTATTTCCCTTGCTTCTTTTAATGAGAAGTTGTCGCTACCTCTCCAACCCCATCTTAGCTTGTCTGCTTCTTCTGCTATCCGTATCTTTCTTTTTTTCATTTTATCATTAATTTGTTCTGTGCTTTCATTTCTTTCGTCGTGGTTGTCGCTGCTGGGACTAATCCATTCCCTCCAGATGGGGTCCCTATTGTCTAGATTCCAGTAGTGGTGGACTTGGTGCTTGCCTTCATTTTGGTTTGAGATTTTGAGCGATGATAATTCAGGGGTGTCCAGTTTTGGGAGTTGCTGCCATGCATCCTCCCAAAACAGGGCTATCCTACCATTGCGGATTTCCCAGAAGTTGTTCTCATGTACTATGCTTCGGTTATTGCGCGCAAGGTTCCAAATGGGTGAGCCTTCCAGGACCTCTTGCAGTCTGATCATGTCCTAATTATTGCAGTTGGCAGTGTACTTTTCTTTCCAATATCTAGCCCACGGCAGATTGGGCTCTTTTATCCACCTCCACCATAGTTTAGCACCACAGGTCCTGTTAACAATTGATGGGTCTACGAGATTTAGTCCCCCCATGGATTTCGACTTGCATAGCTTATTCCAAGCTACCAAAGCCCATTTTTTCTTATCCCCATTGCCTTTCCAAAGGAAGGATCTCTGAATAATTCTCATTTGCTGAAGAATTCCCTTGGGAGCTGGTAGCATAGACAATAGGTACTGTGGTATGGCCTGTAACACTGTCTTAGTTAAAACTAAACGGCCAGCAAAGTTTAAAGCCCTGTGTGTCCAGTGTTTACATTTCTTCTCCATGCTGGCTAGCACCTTCTCCCAGTGTGTTTTCTGCCAAGGTTTGAGAGTGAGGGGAGCCCCTAGATACCTCGATGGCAGATTGCCTATCCTAAAACCAAGAAGCTGAGATAGATGAGCCTGAATAGCTGGATGAGTATGGAAAAAGAAGATCGTTGATTTGGAGAAATTTATTTCCATTCCCGAGGCTTTACTAAAAAGATCTAAGATATGCCTGAAAGCCATGGCCTCTTTGACTATTGGGATTCCATGTAACATTGTATCGTCCACGAACTGTTGATGCGTGGTGGCCGGTAGAGTTCTTATCGGTTGAAGACCCTTAATGACTCCATCAGCTCTCTTCTTGGCTATAATTCTGTTGAGACCTTCCATAAGAATGACAAACAGGAATGGGGAAAGAGGATCTCCCTACCTTATTCCCCGCGATGGTGAGAAAGGTTCAGAGGGTGCTCCATTAACAAGGGTGGAGAATCTTGAGGATTTGATGAGGGCTAAAACCCAGCTAATCCATTGCCTGCAAAAACCAAAAGCTTCCAGTATGGCTTCTAGGTACCTCCAGCTTACCTTATCATATGCCTTCGAGAGATCAAGCTGCATCAGCATTCCTGTTTCTTTCCTTGAGTGTAGATTGTGGATCATCTCTTGGGCCAGGAGGATATTGTCTAATATCTGCCTTCCCTCTACATAGCCCGATTGTTCTTCAGATATGATGCCCGGAAGAACCGGCTTTAATCTGTTGGCTATAACTTTTGATATTATTTTGTAAATGACATTACATAGGGCTATAGGTCTGAACTTTTCAGGGGTATTGGCTTCCTCTCCCTTAGGTATGAGCGCTATAAAGGTTGAATTGATGGATTTTAGGATTGATGCTGATCTTATGGAGTCCTCAACCAAATCCCACACTTCTTGCTTTACGATATGCCAACATGCCTTGTAAAAGTTGATGGTGAAACCATCAGGTCCTGGAGCTTTGTCGTTTGGCATGCTATTAACCGCTTCCTCCACTTCTCCCAGTGTGATCTCCCTGCAGAGGGCCCAGTTCTGATCAGAATTGATAGATTTG